>VMKM01000638.1:0-274424 GCA_008360985.2 Macquaria ambigua | reverse complement strand
GAGAGAGAGACAGAGAGAGAGACAGAGAGAGAGAGAGACAGACAGAGAGAGAGAGAGACAGAGAGAGAGAGAGAGACAGAGAGAGAGACAGAGAGAGAGAGAGAGAGAGACAGAGACAGAGAGAGACACAGAGAGAGAGAGAGACAGAGAGAGAGAGACAGAGAGGGAGTGAGAGAGACAGAGACAGAGAGAGAGAGACAGAGAGGGAGAGAGAGAGAGAGAGAGAGAGAGATTTAATCAACATTTACATTTTTTTACATTGTGCAATTTGCCCAAGGCCACTGTGATCATGTCAAACACGCACACAGAGGTGAGAGGTGAGTCGGAGAGACGATGACCCCATTTACACCTGGTTTTACCACCTGTATCTTATCTGGCTCAGGAACAACACTGTTAACGCAGGTTACCTGACAAACGTGAGTCTAATATTCACTCTCTGTTTTGGCCTGAACAAACCTAGCAGCTAAATGCTCATGTGTTCACCAGCTACTCAACACATTTCTTTATTTATCCCTGATCAGCCTCTGCTTGATGCACACCTTCACAGACTTTGAAAATATGTTAATTTTATTCACATTAACTCAGAAAGCAGTTTGAATAAAATGCTTAACCACTATAGAAATAAGCTTTTATCCTGTGTCATGCTTCGTTTCCACATAACATATTGTTTGTGTCACATGTTATTTTAAGTTGTATTATTTTTATCTCATTTTGTCCAGGTTCCTTACTCTATTGAACTGGTGTTTTTTTTGTCTTGGTTATCTGTGTTTATGGTGCTTTATGACAGAATCAAATCAATCAACGTAAACTCAAACCCTCCCTCTGCAGCCTGGCTTTCAATTAAGAATGTTTTATACACATTATTTACTTTATTTTATTCACTTACTTTAATGTATTTATGCCGTAAAATCTTATTCTATTTTATTTTATGTGCTATTTTATTATTATTTATATTATCATATGTATATATATTTTATATCCTCGTATCGATTTTTATCTTGTTTTGTTTTTTAATGGATTTTATCTAGTTTTTAGTCTAGCTTTTATTTAACTTTATTTTATTTTTTATTATTATAACTTTTAAATCTATTTTATTACATTTTTATTTTCTCACATTCATTGGTCTCAAATACTTAAATTGTTTTTGTTTTTACGGTCTACACTTGTTCTGTCTTATTATCTTATCACCTGTGACCTGCACTAACCTGTACAAAAGGTGCTATACCAATAAAGTTTGATTTGATTTGATTTGAACGGGATTTTATAATCGCGTCAAACTCACAGAGGAGATCTTCTCTGGACACACGAGAGTAGAAATTATGGTGACGCTACTTTCTGTGTGACGGCCCCTGACCAGATCACAGCTGTGCTGGAACTCAACAGCAAAATATTAACAGTAAAATATTTGTGACACCTCTGACCTGGAGGTTCGTCAGCCTGAACCTCGTTTAGAGTCATTTTCTGTGACTGTCTCGTTCTGTTCAAACTCAAAGCAACAGTGTTTTCAGCGGCAAGCGATCATCAACAGATTTTTCACTGTTAAAAGTCAAATTACTGCCAGTCTTCAATCGTCTACAGATCTGTCCGTCCTGACACTGGACACATCTCATTTCTCACCACATTTAGCTGGGAAGCTGTTGCCATGACAGCCCAGGGCTGACTGACAGCTGTCACCGTGTGTGTGTGTGTGAGCGAGTGTGGGCTCATATGTGCATGTGTGTTGCATTCTAACAAATGACATGTCAAGTGGGAGCAAGGGGATGCCACAGAGACGTTGTCGTGTGTGTGTGGGCGGAGGTTGGATGGGGGGGGATGGGATTATGGGTAGGAGAGAAACGAGGAAGCAGAGCGAGCGAAAGCAGAAGCAAAGAGAGAAAGCGCTGGAATTAGGGGCTTTAAAGGGCATCTGGGTGGGAATGCCTAGAAGAGCTCTGACAGCTAAAGTTCACACTTATTGGACACGAGCCGCGAGCGACGACGCAATCTTGACATCTGAGCAAGGTCACTTCCACATTGAGCTGCATTTATTATTAAATATAAATAATATTTAAATCATTTCAACAATATAAATAACAATACTTGCATGTGATCATTAATGGGTTTTAAAAATTAGGCCAATTATACATCCATGGTGCCGCAGGAGTTGAGCATGCATAAATGTTCTAACCTGAATGTCCTCTATAAAGGCATTATGTCATTATGCAGTATCTACTGTACACCTGTCCAACCCAGCTCTTCACTTGACTTTTCTCAGTGTCCATAAATCCTGTGAAATGTCCGTCTCTCAATACTTCACGACTTCCCTACACTGAAGACGCAAACCTTGAAAGTATATAATTTCATTTTTAAAAAAAGGCTCAGTAATTTCCTAAAACAGCTGGTCACTGTAGCTTTTAACAAATGTTACTTAAACAGAAAGAAATAGTGCATTTGTTGGGGACTATTTTCAGCGGAGGATGAATCCACATTTGGTGCTCTAGTGAGTGAGATTGAGTCCACATAAACTCCAGTGTGTGTGTTGATGGTGATGAAGGAACAACAGTGAGGCTCACTGATGAGTTTTTACTAGTTTTTTGTGGCTCAGAGGAAGAATCAGGCTGTGATTCACACACAGTACTTGTTAGTGGATACACTCACTGTTGGTTTGGGTCTTTTAATGGGATTTATTAACAATGAGAAAAATACCCTTTAAAACAATACTACAATTTGAGTTTCAAACATGTTAGTACGTGTTGATTATCAGCTCTGATCATATAAATGTGACCCTGGGGAACTCAGTAAAAGGTCACTAATTGCCTGCTTTCTACAACTGGGCCAAGAGGAGCTGTGCAGAGCCGAGGCCACGAGTGTCCCTGATAACTCGCCCTGATAGACAAAAGATTAGGTCACAGACCTACATTATTAGTAACTTCGCATTTTTGCAATTATTACCCATTAGCTCTCCTTTTTCTATTGGCTAAGAAGGATCCACCTGCCCTCTCGCAGCAGATACCTTCTTCAGTTGACAAGTGGCACCACCACCATGTGGAGTTCAAAGTTCACTTCCAGGGTGTAACATACTTAAGATTAGGGCTGCAAATAACGATTATTTTGATTATCAATTAATCTGCCGATTTTTTTCTTGAATTGTGAAAAATGCTCATCACAGTTTCCCAGAGCCCAAAGTGACGTCTTTAAATTGCTTCTTTTTTTAAACGATTAATCGATTATCAAAATAGTTGCCAATTAATTTTCTTTCGATCGACTAATTGATTGATCGTTACAGCTCTACTACTACTCTAGATTTTATTTGTGCTGGGTGTCATTGACCCTAATTGACTCAAAGTTACTGTCATGATATCAAAAGTCAAGAGCCCAAAGATATTGAATTCACATAAAACAAATACTCTCATTTAAGATGCTGGTACCAGCTGATGTTTGGCATTTTTGATTGAAAAGTTACTTGATTATCAAAATAGTTGCCAATTTATTTTCTCTCGATTGACTAATCTATTAATCGTTTAAGCTCTAATTATAAGCAGATGCACACAAGGGTTGCAACTAACAATTGTATTCATTATCAGTTCATCTGACAATTACTTTGTTGGTGAATCATTTTTTTCATTTAGTCTATCAAATGTCATATGAAAATAGTGATACTCAGAATTTTTCAGAGCCTGGAGTCTGACTAACCGAAACCCAAAGATATTCAATTTACAATGATGAAAATCCTCTCATTTTGAGAAGCTGGAACCAAATGTTTGGCATATTTGCTTCATAAAAATAGACTTTAAAAATGAATCGCATTTCAAAAATGTTGATAATTTTTCTGTTGGCCGATGTATCGATTAATCGGCTGATCTTTTCAGCACTAATGCACAAACACAACTTTGAAAAGGCTGCAGCACAGAAGCCTGAGAAAAGTGATTTGATGTTAATTTGCAAAAGTAAAATACAGGAAGTGCCGTTCACTGTTACAGAACGACAGATTGTCCGTCAACGCATCACAGACACATTGACAAACTGAAGCGCCTGTAAGGATTTGGTGATGAAGCTAAGGTCACGTGTTACACTATTGGTGGTCAAATCAATAGCTGGAGGCTACAGAATCATATTATTTTAAATCCATCAAACACCAGCAAACTAGATGTGAAGGCAGCGAAGTTGCTCAGCTTCAACATGGGAAAATGCGGAGGCCCGTTTCACTCTCAAGATTCTGCGCTAAACCGCTGTCAGTTCACAGAAACAGCTCTTCTGCCGACGATCAAACTCGCTCCCTCTCGACAGGCCCCGCCAGTGTTTCTAGTGAAGCATGTCAGAAGACATGATAGTGATGTTCATGTTACTGCTGAAGCAAAGGCAACTGTCCTCCCCCGTTCCTCTGGCCCTTCTTTCATCTCCTCCGTCACTTGTCTTCCCTCAACTCCGTCCCCTCCACCCTCGCTCTAAACTCCTCATTCTGCGCTTTTATTCTCTCTTCTTCGGCGGCCTCCTCCTCCTCCTTTCTCTGCTCTTCATCCTGTCTTAATTCTACCGCTTCATCTTCACATCTTTTCCATAACGTACACAGCACCTCTCCTCTCCTCGACATTGGACAGAGGCAGAGCTACAGAGTGTGGGTAGTGTTGGTGCAGCAGAGTGCTTCCAAATGTGTCCATCTGCCAAGGAAGAGGAGGAGGAGGAGGAGGAGGAGGAGGAGGTAGAGGAAGAGGCCAGGGAGCGTGTGTCTTAATCGGGATTGACAGTTACATCGCTCCAAGATAAACGCCCGTCACACTTTAATCCTCTGCCGATCACATGCTCTCGCACACACACACACACACACACACACACACACACACACACACACACACACATAGATGGTGGCATTTCTGAATGAACCCAGTCAGGTGGAGGTGGAGTCAAACACACACACACACACACACACACGCAGACCTAAAGTTAGAATGAGCATCCTTAAAGCAGGTGTATGACGCGCACGTACTGCATACATACAAATTCGCACACATTTGCAAAGTGTCTGTGGGCAACCATAGCAACGGTTGCCGTAGCTACTGTAGGAAGCCAGTCTTTTTGATGGCACGTTTCCCAGAGGAACCCGTCATACATCATATCGCATGGGGGATGGTGGGATAGCATGTATACTGTATCTACTTACTGTACGCTGCCACAGCTGAGAGCAGAGGAGACACACACACACACACACACACACACACACACACTGGGAGCAAGAACAACTAATGGGGGCACTGTTTATAGAAAGGGATGTTGCTGTTGGATTTTGTACTTAGTTAAGCTTTATTTAATCAGTGTATTAACATGGGAGACTGAAAAGAGTGCTGTAGCGATTTAGCATTGCACTCCTTTAACACTGTCGGACTCACGATGGACAGTTAAAAATTATCAAAATCGTTTTATTCCACACATTCTTCTTCCTTGTCAAACCTGGCGCCTACATTACCCACAATGCAACTTGAGCGCTGACAGCTGGGTTGGAGATTCAGGTGTGTTATGCTAGTAGCGGCTAATGTAGCCTGCAGCAGAGCTGAGCAGCGGCTGCAGAGGTCTGGTCGGCTCACTTCTCTGTAACTCCACACCAACAGACTGTTTTCAGTTTCTAACTTGTAGTCTTCAACCGACGCTGCCTCAAGTGACATCACTCGAGGACATTTGTCAGACGTCACACAGCTCCCTCTGAGACACTAAAGGCTTTATACTACTTCTTTTTGTTTACAAACGCAGTAGTGCTCCCCAACACCTGTTGATGCAGGTGTTGGGGAGCACTACTGAAACCAGGTTACGCAAGGAATCAGAGAAAGTAAATCTGTGTATATATGTACATGTGGCAGGTTGGTAATCAGATTCCTTTTGAGATATCTTTAAGAGACAGACATCTCAAACCTGGACAAACAAAACCAAAACTGCTAGAGGTAAGCAAGAAATGTTTTATGTAATTTGGGTGAACTGATGCTTTAAGGACACTTCATACTTGATCTCCATCTTATCAAACGTGCAGAGGTCTGGAGGAAATCTTCTCTGTGGTGTAATATTATTTTTCTTGATTTTCTCCAGACCAGACTTTCTCTGGACAAGCAGGTGTAGAAGTGATGGTGATGACATGATGACATCTTAAAGGTAACAGTATAGCCACGCTGACCAGATCACAGCTGTACTGGAACATGACAGTAAGATATTTGTGAGTCACGTGTACACCTCTGACCTCAAGGTAAGTGAGTCTGGATCTTGTTAAAATTAAAAAGAGAACCACTGTGCAGGGACAGAGTTCAGATTCACTCACAAACACACACACAGCTCTCCACTCTCCAGCGTGTCGTAGAGGCTTACCTGGGCTGGCGCTGTGAAGGTAGAGCCCGTCGGGCCTCCTCCCCCAGCCGGCTGAGGGAGGGTGACCGGCTCCTTGCCCCCCTCCCCATGGTCCGGACCACCACGTTGCCATTGGGGCTGCCGCTGGGCATCTGCTGGAGCAGCTGGGGTGACAGGCTGCGATGCAATGCTGAGGAGCCAGGCTGCGAGTGACCCTGCTGGGGGGCCCTGTGCGGGTGGGACTGGGCGTGTTGGTGCTGCTGCAGATGGGGGGCCCAGTTGCCAGGAGAACCGTGCTGCTGCTGGTACTGACTGACTGTTAGGTTGTTGTCGCTGTTGGAGCGCAGGAGGACCCGTGGCGCTGATAACGAGGAGGGGGACTGGTCGTTTCCGCTGCCGTTGCCAGAAGACGGACCACGGCGGCGTTTGGAGTAGGCTGGAGCCTCGCGGAAAGGCACTGCAGAGGAATGAGGGAGAATTTCTTTTAGAATTTTAGCATTTAAGTTTTTCAGTAGGCTACCTTTGCTCGTTTCTGATAGTCCAACTGTTTGAGTATTTTTTAAATGCTGATTGACAGGACATGACATTTACACTGAGGACATCCAGTCATCACTGTCAGAGTTAGTAGGGGAAGCTACTGTCAGTTTCCAAAAATTAGAGAAAGGGCTTCCAGACTACAGATTTAGTTTACAAAGTTTGTTAAAAAATTTGAGGGTTTTTTGAGTTTACATATTTGAAACAGGATAAATGTCTTAAATTGAAGTTGATTGTTCTAATAGAAGCATTTAAAGGAACTGAAGTTGTAGCTCAAATTGAAGCACTGAAGGAATTTAAATGAAAGTGCTGAAAGGAGTGTAAGAATCAGTTTAAGTGATTAAAAAAAAGATAAAAACATATGGTACAAATGGAAGCACATACTCAAATACATGCAAAACTACAAATGCACCCGTGTTGTTTGCTGAGCAGGAAAACTAAGTGTGATTTGAGTGCAATCTTAACTTGTTTTCTATCAAAATTAAATGTTTTTATATGCAGCTCACCAAGTAAAGTATCAAGTAAAAACATTCACAAAAAGGATTTTGTTTTTTGTTTTTTTAGAAAAAATGATTTTACCAAGTAATTCCTACAGTATAAAAAAAAGCACTTTTAAACAATTAAATACCTTGATTGTTATGGTCATGTTAAACCTTAAAACAAACTCCGACTCGTTTCGGCATCAAGCTTTCGTCAGGGAGTCAAACTTTTTGTTTTAATTGTTTAAACAAGAGTGCCTTGGAGTTTTCTTGTGATTTTTAGTCAACATGTATCCAAAGAGCATCTCAAAGAAACCAATTTTGAGTCCAGGAGGCTCCTACCCAAACAATTTTTGAGTATAAAACGTCTAGTATAGTATTCAATAGTTTGGTGATCAGACACGTTCTACTTCACACAGAGAATATTTCTGATCAGAAACAAACTGAAAATCAGCATTAGAGGGCGACATTATTGTCCAAGAAAGATTCTACAAAATTAGACACAATCTGGTACCAGCACTACAAAGTAGTCTATGTCAGTGGGGACTTTACATGATAACACTTCCTCTACGTCCCTGAACGCACCACTACATAGACCTCCACAGCAGAGCTCCTGCTCCTGAGTGATGATAAAGGGCCAGTAACCCTGAACTCCCCTGAAGAAAACGTCACACTGACCTTGGATCAAAGTCGCAGGATGATTTGTTAGTTTTTCTAACAACAACTACACCATTTGTCACTGTGACTGGACCCAGTGTAAAGGTGCAACTCTAAACCAGTAATTCTGGTCTTTACAGGATTAGCACTGCACATATGTGGTTATAACAAGTACTGAAAAGCTCTTTCTTTATTAAGAATCGCAGCGGAGTGCTGCAGTATGTTTCTATTACCCGCACCTGCTTCTCCTGTGCAGGGTCACAGAGAGCTGGACTCGATCCCAGCACACAACATCTGCAGCAGCATGTGTGCTGATCAAAACAACAAGTTGAGCACACACACTCAGCATCTGTTTTAAAACCTGTTAGTTACCTGTTACTTTGGATTCTGTTATTGATCTTCAAATCACTTTTAGGGCTAGCACTAGCACATTGTACATGTAAAACATCTTTTAAGACGTGCCCCTCACAGATCCGACTGAATTAAACTCCAGATGGACGTCAACACCTCTTGAACTGTAGGGTGCATGCTGTTAGCCTGTAGTAACTGTGAATTGTAGACTTTAAAGAGATACTGCACACTTAAATGTGTTTTTTGAGCTGTAAACTGAATTATGTGACTGTACTGTGCTTACTAAATGTATAAAAATCTACATTTCATGGGTTGAAAATGGCTCAACACACCATCTACTGTTTTAAATCAGCCCTGAACCTGCGAGGTCAATGCTGACATGGAGTCAACCAGTTGGGACCTGTCTACGTCATGAAACGTATATAAAAAAAAGACTCTAATCAGTGTCAGTCTCTCCCGTGTCCCCTGACTCACACACTATGTAGCCACAAGGCCACGCCTCCTACAGGTGTTGTTCACTCACTCGTTGCATTTTTTAAATATGCTGGGAGAGACGGTTCTAGCATTAATTGAGGATGTAGTTACACTTTAATATTGTCAATCAGTCTGAGTTGGCCAAAGTTAGACACTCCAGCATTGTGTCATCCTCTGGAAAAAACTATGAAGCTACTGTACAGCAGGCTGACGTCTCCACAAGTGACAAGGGCAAGAACCAACAACAAAAACATTATATTGCTGTTCCTGAGCTAGATTTCTATTTACTTAAAGGGTAATTCCGGTATTTTTAAACCTATTTTTACAAATGTTGGGGTCTAAATGACTAATACACACTAGTACAAAATGTTTTGGAATTGGTCCAGTAGATCGCCTCAGCCGGCATCCATGAACGGGCTGTAATGGCTGCAACGTAATCCTTGCAGGCAACTGCGCCCGTAAAAAGTGCGTCCACTAAAAGACTGTTATTCTAAGTGTCTGACAACATTATGAAAAGGATCCCTACAGAGACAGACCGTTTGTATAAGAGTAAGATCCTTTTTGTCTAACCAGAAACAGAAAGTCTTACTCTGAAATCTCGCGAGTTGTTGCAGGAAGATGACGGTGTAACAATAGGGCCCAGGTTCAAAAATACCAGAATTACCCTTTAATATAGCAATCTTCCATGCTAAATAATGTTTGATTTAATGTGACAAACTGTAGTTAACATTTAAACATGTCTTAGCCCTTTACCACAAGAGAGACCAAGTTCATACTGACTTGCATGTGTGCTGCTGAAGTGGCAAAACATTGACTCAGTACCAGTCTGTCCAACCACCCTCCACACACACTGAATGTACTCTATGCTTTTATTCTTTTATTATTTTTATTCTCTCTTGCGTGTCCTCTCCATTTCTGTCAAGGCACCATTCAGTGTTCCTTTATGGTGCACATACAATTACTATCACTACTTCCAACAATAACATTAATTTATATATTAAACTGTATCTGAAAAGCAACTGTGTAACACAATCCTACATTTGCAGCTGTGATGGACAAACAATACATTCTAAAGCGTACTGTACATGTGCAGTCACTATGAATATGTGAAGATTAAATGGTGCTATTAATGCTGAATTGTATCCATAAGACCGCTGACATTCTGATGCTCATTAATTTCCACTAGCTGAACACATACTGTACAATTTGCATAATCAAAGGGGCGACTATGCCTCTTGCAATTATTGTATTTTATTCTTAGGAGCACTTGGTCACACTTTAATTAGTATTGACCACACTGAAGCCTCATTCATGGGAACAGATCTGCATGGTCTGCACACAACCGGTTCAAAGTGGAGACCACAAGAAGTGTGATTGGTCAGCTTGGGCGGCTCGTGTTTTCTCCTTCAAGTTTCCGATGCCGGTGGGAGATCAATGATTGTGAAGACAACATGAGGCTCTGCAATCTTCTCCTTTTCAGTAACACACAGCCAGCAAACTCATTTCCAGTGTAAACCTTCTGCTCGCCACGATCACAACTCTCATGAAAAAACATAATAAACTGTGATTGCACGGCAGCACTTTCCTTCTCAGTCACGAGAAAAGGTGAAAAAAAAAAAGGTAGCTGGATGTAACTCCAGTTCTCTGAGTGCGTAGCTCGACGTCGCTCCATATCTCAAAGTGAATGACAGAATGTAAACAAACCTCTATACAGCCTCATCACATACGATCCATCCAACACTAAAAAAATCCAGAAACCAAAATCTATACCAAAGGAATCTAAAATGGGACTGCAGTTAACCCTTTGTGTCATGTATAATCCCAGTTAAAGCAATCAGTGTGCTGGAAACAAAGTGCATCTCAGCATCTGAATACCACGGGGAAGGAGATGGAGAAGACATATAAATAGCTTACCTTTTCGTTCCGTGGTGCTATTTCTTCTTTCAATGAAGTCAGACTTGCTAGGAGACTATGCACACACATGCACGTCTATCCATCATTCATCCATCTGCTGACCCTCTTTGTGCCCCTATCTCATGTCTTGACATGTCTTGTCATTTCTTTTCTTATCAATCCATCAAAATCTAATCTAATCTCTCTCTGACTGTGCGGGCCCCACTCCAACACGAGACAGCTAAAACCAATACAGGATATAATCGTCTCTCCCATACACACACACAGCAGCTCAGACACACAGGAATATTGAACTGGGATTGGTGATTGTCCATGGCACCACGCTGCTCTCTCTCTCTCCATCATTAGCTTGATTACCAGGATTACATGAGCAGAGCTGAGTTCCTCTGGCTCCCCACCGCCTGCACTGTACTGTCGGACTGAACCAGTAATGGAGGTTGGCCTTGATTTCCCCATGGATACATTCCTCCATTACACTGCAAGATGACGAGCCTACAACTGCCATCACCAGCTCTCCTTGCAATTACAACAGTGCAGGGAGAGCAGAACAGGGCCTGCAGCCATTCCAATAAGCATCTCCTGATTATGAGTTGATTAATACTGTGGTACCAGGCTAGCATGGTCGCCTGTTAGCTGTGGTGCAGTATCCTGCTGTTCGCTTCCTGGCAGCCTGAACATCTGAAAGGGGATTCACTGAGTCATTATCACTTTCCCAGACTAATATCTCAGACCTTTCTCTCTCTGTGTGTCTTCAGCCGATGTGTTGATGAAGAGAAGAGGTGCTAACATCTAATGAGCTAGCACATTTAGGAGCTACCAGGCTATCTGCGTGAGTCCCCGAGGTGCGTGTGGCCTCCAAGCTGGCGGGGCAAGTTTTAACTTAGGCTGAACACTCACACACATGTATGACTCTCTGTATCTCTCGCACACAATCGCTCACAGAAATTAATTATCAAGTAACGTTTGGGTGGGGAGTCAGAACAACCCGAGAACCTTATGTAACAGTTGGAAAAGCAATCAGTGGAATTTATATAATTAAATGCTCTTGAAAGACAGAATGCATGTCAGAGGTCAGTGAGTCTGGAAGCACTCAGCCGAGCTGAATGATGATGTTGACATTATGCTAATGCACTTAGCTGTTACAGGAAGACAGTTCAAATGCTGTTTGTCTTTCAGCAGTCCAGTTTGTGCCAATATGATGTGTGCTTATCATAAAGTAAAACCAAGGTTAAAATCTGTACATTTATAACCAAGATTTTCACTTTTAGGGCACACCTGGCAGAGTACATAGTGACAGTAGAGAGATGACAGAAAAGGAGGGGAGAGACACGGGGAACATGCGACAAAGGTCGCGAGCTGGGGACGTTGCGGTACATGGTCGGCACATTGACCTCTAGGCCACCAGGGCGCCCCCTTGCTTTGCTAATTTAAGCTGCAATCTGCACAGAAGAAGGTAAAGAAATGGGAGCAAAAAGTTCTAAATTTGGATGAGATGGCGAATGGAGGGCAAACTCTGCAGGGAGAGCTAGAGGAGAGAGTCAGGTTAACTTCAGCTCTGAACTGAAACCTGAGGAAGAGGAGTGTGAAACAATAGCTATTCTCTCACATCACATCGCAGTGTGAGCGCCATTTTAGGACAATTTTATTTATTACTTCTCCAGCTCATACGCGTGATGTCAGCGGTCCTCACTCCAGTTGTAAATAACAAACATGCATAAAATAATCAGAACGAGAACAACGGACAGCGAATGAGTCAAAAGGGTAATTATTTGAATCATTAAACACCACACATGTATGATTTGCATCTCCTGTCTGTCAACAACAATAGGCCCAGATTGAAACAAACTCTTTCCAATAAGAAAAGTAATGACGCCCAAATCATTCAATCAGCCAAATCAATCATAACTATAATCAGTCCAATATTTGTAATGTGTGTTCCTGCCATTAATGACGAAAGCCACGGAGGATGTAGTCTGGCAGTGTCACAGTAGGAGACCGAGGTCAACTTTGGTTTCTATTTTTTTTTAAACCGTTAAGTGGACTGTTGCCAAACCTTAACCCCAGAGGTGGCAAATCAGAACACACTCATACGAAACTGAGTTTGTAACGGTCATATGACTTTTAGAAGACACTGATAAGTAACGTCGGTCTGATGATCGGGACGTCAGATCAGAAAATGCTCACGCACTGTGGATCGTTTTGGGAGGCTTCTTGTTGCTTATGTTGGAGGACTTGTTGTTTCCTCTCATGTCCATCAAGCTCAAAGATTAAAAGTATTAACTTAGTTTTGGTTTAGCCAACATAGCACATTTAGGGAGAAAATGTAATATTTAAATTTTCCATCAGATGGAGCTATTCAGTTTAAGTGAATGAAACTGATTACATCTGGCTACTGTCATAGTCAAGTGGCCAGCAAGATGAAACAGTCCTCTAGGTGTAGTTTGATATGGGATTATTTTGATACTACTGTTCAGTTGCTCAACGTGCATTAAGACTATGTGTTTCAAACAGTTTAAAAAGAGATTTAAATCCTTCGCATTGACCTGTTTTCATAACAGCGAGAGGCAAGAGATGTTAAATTCTCCTAGTTGATTACATTGCCTTTTCTTCTAGATTTGACAGCCGTTGAGACAAATTCTGTCCTATGTTCTCATGTAGCTGTTTGTGAAAGCGTGTTCTCGAAGCCTGGAATCCATCTCCTCATGGTTCACATGGTTCACTCCTTATCTGAAACCTTTTAGCATTTCAGCTCCTGAATTGTGAAATATAAAAATGTGCGTCCTGAATTTAGTCCACTCTAGAATTCCTGCAATGGAGCGACAAGCGGTCAAAGTGAGTTCCTTATATTATATTAAAACAACCCACAATGCAATGCTTTGCCTGTGCCTATGAGATGACAGATGGGTAAATTACAGTTATGTGAAACTACACTGTCTGTGGTGACGCAAAATGGTGATGATTCATAAGTTCCCGGAACCTCAATTTACTGCTCACTACAGAGTATTTATAGTTTCTATAGTGTTTTTCATGTAAGAAAGTACTGACTGAGGAAAAGATTTCAGATTTAGATTTTTATTGTTACACTGTCATTGAATTTAGCTGAACGGTTACTGATTCCTCTTCAGTTAGCATCGACAATCATCACATTCTTATGGAAAACAGTGACATAAACTACACGCACATAGGTTTTTATTTTGTCATCTGGGGCGAAACCTCTCTGTCCCTGTTTTGGATCTTTCCACCATTAAAAAGCATGCAAAGCTGAAGAGATCAGATCTGACAAGGAGTGCTCAAAAAGCCTGAAGCACAAGTTCTAAATATTGCAGGTACAAATCAGTTACTAGAGATATTTAAACACGAGTTTCAATTTTACAAAATGAATGATTTTACATTATTGTTGCAGCACAGCCTGACGTACAGTACCGGTGGGCATGTTATTTTTTTTTCCAAGAATAGAACGTGTGCATTTCCTGCAAAGACATTCAAGACTAAAAATATTACCCTTGTTCTACTAAAATTATCTTTACTAGCTAGATTTCACATTCTGCCACTAGAGGCTTTATTGACATCATTATTCTCTCATTTGCCAACTGCACCTTGGTACAAACCTGCAACCTTTGCACACATACAGACATTTCACTCAAGGTAATTAACACTGAGCTGCCAGTGTAGTGCAGCTACATCTATTGCAGCTCTATTAATCCATTACATCCTGCTCATTAGTACAAATGAATGTTTCTTTATGAAAACATTAAGAATAATAGTAATAGCATCGGATGTAGAAGTGCACATAAAAAAGCTATCAACTATAAATATTCATTCCGACAGAATCCAGATTTTTGGCACCCTCTCCCCGCCTATAGGCTCCACAGCCCGCTGTGCAGCCCCGCTTCAGAGTCTCCGTGTCCATTGAGAAAACAGCAGCGGATGAATCAAAGCCACCAACATAGTTTCACACACAGGCAGATGGATGGGCTGTTTAGGTTCTGTTTGGGTGAGGGGAACGGCACGTAGTCATGTCTGTGGGTGTTTTCTCCACCTTGGAGTCCCATTTTTCATCTCTCTCTGTGACCTAAAAACTCGTCCAATGCCGGCGCTGCCTCCTTCTCTTTTCGTCCGAACAAAACAAAAAAGAAAGTCGACCTAATAGCGACGTTAAAAATACCTCAAATGATGCTGAGTACTTTTCAACAAAGAGATAAGGAACGCGTGTGTACTTTTCTTAATGAAGCACCTGAAAAATTGCTCCTCATCACCTGAAGTTGACAGTGGAGGTGCAGCGCGAACTCTAAACGTCCGAAACCGAAGCGCCTGATTTGAAAAGTACATAAAAAGAAAGAGCAGGAGCTGCTTACCTTCCTTTTTTAAGGCATTGATGATCGACTTCATTTTCACTCCTTTGCTACTCCGACTTGGCGTCACGGTTGGTGCATATCACAGGACTTTTTAGAGCCCGAGTTTCCCTTTCAGCACCACGGACAGCGACTCAGCGGAGAAGAGCTGCCGCGCGCAGCGCACATGATCCCGCTCACACCTTCCACTACCACCGCCTCCCTGGTAAGCCAGCACGACCCCCTCCGCTAACACACACTTTCTCTCACACACACACATGACTTCCCTATATCCCGCCCCTTACACACCTCCCCTCTCTCCTTCTCTGCCTCTCTCCCATGAGGGAGATAGTGCACTGCACAACTGCACAGTGGAGCAGCCATACAAGTACCAGTGTAAGCCAAGTAGCTGGAACAGTAGTAGATGTGGAAGTATAGAAGAAGAATGGTGGTATAAAAGTTGTGGCTTTTGTTGTCGTGGCCATGTACAGGTTACAAATGAATAGAAATGCACGGAGAAAACGCAGATGCTTCTATTCAGTGCAGGACGGCTCACAGAACGGTTATTAAATAGTTGTGACAAAGATCTGTGACCAGGACACTGCAAAGCTGAATAAAACTGGACAAACCGTGTAAATGACCTCACACACACGTTCTGCATTTAAGTAAAGCTCTTTTCTCTTTGCTTACCTGCAAACATAATCTAAGTGCCAGCAGTGACACACTGTATCTGTAATGAGCCAATCATATCTGCCTGCTACATCAGTCAGCCTCTAATAGTAATAATGATACAGATGTGACAAATTAAAGGAAAAAGCTGAATAAATGTGTGCAGATGTTTCCATACAGGACTCAGCGCTCTCCACCACCACCATCATCAAAACAACAAATGAGGGAATATCTTTTTGACGAATGGTGTTCATCCCTCCAGTAGAGTTTAGTATTTTGACAAGTAGATCTCACATCTTGATGGTTTTGTGTGATATTTACTTAATAAAGTGTAACACAGCATCACAGGCTGGCCTTAGATAACACCATAAAATGATCCATAAGTAAATAGTCCGGCCAAAAAGCAACACATTTATACGTCCACACAACAGAGTTCTGCAGGAATGAGTCCTAAAACCCTGAAGTGAGTTAGCATGTTAGCATGTTAGCTCTTCCTGTTCCCTCGTCTGGAAGTCGGTGGTTTTCTTGAATGGGTTTTTGGTGTTCATTTGTGAAGATTATCATAAACTTTAGTTTGCCACAGAGCTTATTTTCTGCAATAATCCAAAATCCAATGGAAAAATCCCATTGGCTTTTTGTGGAGGGAACCAGGGCGATGCTAACTTCCAGGTTGCAATACAAAAATAGGAGCACTGAAGCTCCTGGAGATGGAACATCATCTTACACTTAATGTTGGTTTTTCCTTTAATTTGATTGTTTTTTCTGCAAGAATCAAGGAATATAAATAACACACTCAAAAGTAAAATAAAATCGTTGCAAAACCTTGTGAATCACGGATCAAACTAAAGAGCAGATGAGGTCCTGGATGGTTGGAGTTTGAGCCAGCACCCACACTTGTGTCCTTAATTTGTATTTAGCTGCTCCTTCATCTCACACACTGAACCGGCTCCACGTCATCCTCAGATTAACAGGCTGGACTAAAGATTTTCAGCAGAATATCTGTTATTTGCAGCGTCAGGCCGACCCAAGAGAATCTCTGTCAGGGCAGCAGGTGTCAGTGTCAAGTCTTTAAGTTCAGCCCACCTTTTATGAAACATCAGATGTTGGTCATTAGCTCTGTTCACTGCAGATATGATGACGGTTCCTCCCTGACAGATACAGAGAATCAGACTGCAAATCCATTTTATTTTCATTGCAAATTTAGTTCTCAAATGTTAATTTAATTGCTCAGAGTTTGCTGGTTTCAGGGGAGAGTTTTGGCGTCCAGCAGTGGTCTAACTGCCTCAGAGGAGTTTGGTCTGTAAAAGAAATACAATTCTGGAGACAAAACCGAACTATACATTTTTTTAATGAAATGGAAAAATGTTGAGTATAGGAACAAATCATCTACAAACAGCTTTGACACAAAATTAACAGAAAAAGCTACTTGCCTTATTTGTTTAATATTATTTAAAAGCGTCTCAATTTACAGACTTATATCAAAAAGTGATCAAATAAAATTCAGCCGTGTATAATCTCATTTACAGCTGCAGCCTCAGGTGTCTGGAGTCCACTCATTTGCACATAGAAAATTAATAAAACATGAAAAGAAGAGAGAAAATAACAACTGACTGTGCAGATTGAAAACACACACACACACACACACACACACACACACACACACACACACTATAAAAACATCGCTCTTCAAAACAAACAAATGAAAGTAAAGATGGGATCCAAACGAGTGCAAACATACATTTCATTAAACCAAATGCAAAAATAGAAAGGAAAGCGAGAGTATGGCCTGGATATATTGTTTGTGTGCTTAAAAAAATCTTCATATAATTTTGGAAACTTTGGAAATATTATTTCAGTATCGATAAAGCTTTGACACAATGAAAAATTAAGTTTTCCTGGTAAATAAGTGTTCATCTCTTTTAGAAAGTATGAGGATTAAAGTGGGTCATGACTGAGAAAAAGCTGAAAAATAGTATTTATCTCTATTTGGTTCATTATTATTATTCATGTAGATTTGTCTCCACGCATTTTGATTTAGCCACATGTTTCTTGTCATTCTGTATTTAATCACAGACGTGTTTTTATTCTTATTTATGCTCTACATGCTGTTTACATTCTCTATAGTTTAGTTAAATCTATTGAATATGAATCTATAGATTTCCCTCTTTAATAAACTTTTTCTCTTTATAAGCTTCATGAAACTTGATTCTTAAAGAGTTCAACCTGTAAAACAATGATCTCTTTTTATCTTGCTGTTGTTTCATTTAAGTGCTTACGCTTACACTACACAGACAGACAGCCTCTGTTTCATATTTAGTGCTTCTCAGTTTCCATGTCATCTTTTTAAAAATCATTTTAGACCATACTGGGGTTTTATACTTTACACTGATGTTCCAAAAACAGCACCAGTATCATCTTATGAGGATAAATACATTTAAAAAAAGATGGAAAATGAATGTCACCGAGACTTTGAAGAGCTCAACTGAGCTTTGATATTTGTAGGACAAACTCACAGCTGAGCTTGAAAGACAGCCAATAATCTATCCTTTCAAAGTGAACCAAACATATTATAGTAAAACATCAATAAAGTGCCCTAAATTTGAGCCTAAAGGAGGATCTGCACCAGTGTTAAAAGTCCAATTGACTGCAGAGGTTGATTAACTTCATGAGCTGATTACAACTATCACACCAACATCCTGCCTGGCTTGTAGACAAAATCAGAAAGGAGGTTTTTGAATTGGATGTAAAGTAGTAGTCGGTGTCAGCATGATACGTAATAAGTATTATAATGCATAGATTTTAAAAATGTGTTAGTATGAAGTAAGAAATAGTCCGTGTCTGCACGAGGAAGTTGAGCTGCACGGAGGAAGATAACGAACCCCGGCCTCTGAGACTGAAGCTGAGGCTGATGGTATGATGATATCAGCCAGTGGTTGGGAGCAGGGGACGAAGGGAAAAATAAGATCCTGAGCGAACGATGGACTGGCGAGCAGCTTCTTCAAGACACAAATCCTTGTTGTTGCTAAGCAACTCAGAGGGGGACGGCTCCATACATCATTAAAGCCACACTTACACACCAGCGTGCACACCTGCCTGTTGTATGATGTAATGTACATGTATATGACTCTCTCTCTCTGTATGTGTGCTGCCTCCACTTTGTTTGATTTCATGCTCTGCTCTTGTGTGAAGCCATCTGGTTACACGCTGTCCTGGTTAATGAAGGCTTGTTAAAGCTCTTCGTCTCTATTTCCCCATTCTCTTTCTTTCTGCGACGACTTCAAAGCACGGTGACACACTGATACAAATTCACCCAAGAACTGACCCCACTGATGAGCAACGTACCAGATGGCTGCATGCAAAGCATATGTTGTCATAAAGTATGCAATAATGCAGTGATGAGAGCAGATTTCCTTCATGGGTATTTCCATACTGTGCACTGAAATCTGCAGGAAAAAAATAGTGCTTAGCAGTATTTTCAAAATAAAAGAAAACAACCTACTGGGCTACAGGCTCTGCTGTATCAGCTTTTACAGGTTTATGTGTCAGTCAACACATGGCCAAAACACACTAACATTCTACCCATATGGGAATGTTGAACATGTTCTAAAATCATGGCCTTTCATCTGATGCTAAGGTAAATAGCACCTTTCAACCTTAACGGTTCCCAAAGCGCTTTGCAGATTGGTCTCATTCACCCATTCACACACCGATAGCGAAGGAGCTGCCATGCAAGGTGCTGGCCTCCATCGAGAGCAACTTAGGGTTCAGGGTCTTGCCCAAGGACAGTTCAACATGTGGACGGGAGGGGCCGGGGATCAAACCACCAACCCTGGGATCAATGGACGACCCGCTCTACCTCCTGAGCCACAGCCGCCTGCTATAACAGCCTCCACTCTTCTGATGTCAGTCTTTTCACCAGATGTTGGAACCTGGCTGCATTCAGACAAGAGCATCACTGAGGTCCAAAACTGATGCTGGGTGATCAGGTCTGGCTCGCAGTCAGAGTTCTAGTTCAACCCAGAGGTGTTGGATGGGGGTGAGGTCCAGGCTCTGCGCAGGGCAGTCGAGTTCCTCCACAACCAAACTGGGAAAAGCATTTCTTTATGGAGCTGCTTTGCGCACGGAGGCATCGTCATGACGAAACAGAAAGGACAAGGGTGTCCACATACTTTTGACTACGCAGTGTTTTAGCCAGATTGTGTTTATTGCAGGACTTTGAACCTTCTGTGTAGTACATTTTGAGAAGTATCATCTGAAAAAAGTAGTTTTTAATGCAGCACAGATGCACATTCCATACATGTTATTTGTATGTAATGTAATCTGTAACTATAATGTTGTTATTATACATGTAGCACCTGTCTGTGAAGGAATGGATCTGACACACACACACACACACACACACACACACACACACAGGTAATTTTCTGCTGCTACTGAACCATGTTCATCAGTAAATGCAGCTCACTCTGCTCCACATTATATAGTTGAATCTAATTATATCACCAATCAATACTAATGAGCAGTTTAGCTGTTTGTCCCCCTCTGAAAGAACACTCCCCTCAGGGTTGTGTGGTAATTTCCACCTCATGCTCTCACAGTAATTTACCTAGCATGATGACAAAGCACTTCAGTCATGTGACTTGTTGCAGCAGCCTAAGATGTGAAAACCTACACATCCTGCGCATCATGTGGAGGCAAAAAATAAATAAATCAGCGTCAGTGTGAATGAAGTTTTCCTTCCTTGCTGACAGGATGTTGAAATTGTGAGTCAATTTGTCCTCCTTCCTGGGTACAGTGCTGGCACAATCAGCCAAATATAGCATCGAGAGTGTGTGTGTATATAACACAATATATAACACAGCAGAAACCCTTGTTTAAGGAAAAAGAACGTTTCACAGTGATGAATAAATTAACGTGTAGCCTTCATTTATTTATATATAAATACATATATAACCAGTTTGTTGGTGTGGACGAGGGACTTCACTCTTTAACAAGGAATGAGTTAATGAACTGAGTTAGCATGTTAGCATGTTAGCTCTTCCTGTTCCCTCGTCTGGAAGTCAGTGGGTTTTTTGAATGGGTTTTTGGTTCGATGCCTGAAATAAGGTCTGTGGTTAACACAAGCTGAAGAGGTTTTAAAATCCATCAGTAAATACTCCACTGGTGAGTTTTGAAGCTTTTCCGTGTCTTAAAAAAGGCGGTTGCTAACAAGTGTCTAAATGAGACTACAGAGGTTGTCGGGGACATTAAACGTCATCACGCCGAACACAGAAACTCATCTACTCACTCGTCCGCCTTTACAGCCTCATTGGGTTTATACTGCAAACTGTTCTAACTCAAACTTTCCCAAAGGCTTTTGTAGAAGAGGTCAGCGCTGGAAGCTCAGTGGTGGAGACGCTGAAGACATGTGATCGTGGTGTAGCTGGTTTATAGCCTAACGTTAGCTTTTTACTTCTGGAGACTGACTTTACACTTCAAACATCATAAAAGTGGTGTTCATGTGTGAAGATTATCATAAACTTTAGTTTGCCACAGAGCTTATTTTCTGCAATAATCCAAAATCCAATGGAAAAATCCCATTGGCTTTTTGTGGAGGGAACCAGGGCGATGCTAACTTCCAGGTTGGACTACAGAAATACTTCATCCCTGCAGCTCTCTGTATGCAACAGATTTTAAATTTTAAAGTCCAAAAATTCCAAAAAGATTAACTGACAAAACATCAGAAAATAGTGAAACATTTCCATCAGAATTTCCCAGAGGACAAGGTCACATCTTCAGATGACTTGTGTTGTCGGGCCAACTGATCATACTGACAGAGAAAAGCATCAAGTTGTCACTTTTGAGAAGCTTTAACCAAACAATGTTGAGCATTTTTGCCTGATAAATTTCTTAAGTGATTATTGGATTCTCAAAATTGTTGATTCATTTTCTAAAATGTCCTTAATGAACTAAAACGCACCCTGCCCTGTTACGCTGATATACGGTCGATTTTTGCCTTCTACAGAGCTTTATTTTGTTATTTCTGCTCATGACATAAATCTTTGCTAAAACAAAGAACATGTTACCTGATTAAAGGTAGGTTATATATGGCTGCTTCTCTTGTTTTTGTATGGACGCACTCTTCCACTTCCTGCCAGAGGAATCAGAGCCACATACAGTAAGAACTACTTGGAGCTCAGCTGCAGCAGCTCCTGCCAAAACCAACCAAAGCCGGCCAGAGTTCAGGAGGTGGAGGGGAGAATGAGCCAGACCCCAAAACATTTCAACTGATGCAGAAGGAAAGAAGAGAGGAAGAGATGGAGAGATGTGGATGTAAATGCCAAATGTTCTGCTGATTACCTGACCTGCAACAATCACTAACGTTAAGAGTCACCTAGAGAAAGAACACGTCTCTCAGATGTTTCTACACCAGTTTCAACAACACCACACTGCAGGAGACCAAAACAATAATCTTTTTACTGCACTTTTAAGCAACTTATTGTTACTTAAAACCTTAACTCCAGCTTTCAGTGGAGGGGACAAAAACTGCTCTCTGAGCAAAATGTTCTCTCTGGGAAAATCCTCTCAAACAAGGCTATTTTCTTTATTTTGTTTAGGCTATTATGAAAAATATTCTGTAGAAATACACTGTGTGCCAATAACCAACCTTTTTTGTCTCTGACAGTCATATCAGATGAACTAAACTACCCCTTCCCTGACACCAGCCATCATGTGCCAAACTAATTCTTTTAAATTCATTCTTCATACACAACATCTATTTCCTGTCTGTCCATCCTGTTGCACTGCCTGAGCTTTCTACCATTTCTTCCCCATTAAAGGTTTTTTTCATCTGAATGGAGGGTCTAAGGACAGAGGGTGTCTTATGACTTGAAATTTAAATGATTAAAGGTTTGATATTTAAAGGAATATTTGGACATTCTGAAATACTCTTCTTGCTGAGAGTTAGATGAGAAGATCAATACCGCTCAGAGGTCATGGCAACAGACTTCTAGAAAAAGAAAAGGCAGCAAATTGTTTGCGTGTGAATGACTGTATGGGGGTTGCAGATCAAGTTGAAGCACCTGAAGAACTGAAGTGTCAGGTGAAGTGTAAGAGCTGAAAGCATTAGAAATAAAAACTGCTGGAATTAAATAAAAAATGAACAAAAATAAACTAACTGTGAAAAGAATTACAACGTTTTATAATATATATATTCTCTATTTTGTCTGTAATTATATGATTTATTTCATAATGTCTTATTCATTTATTTACTATTAAACACTTTGGGTCTCCATAGACATACAATTCAATTCAATTTTATTTATATAGTGTCAAATCATAACAGAAGTTATATCTCAGGGCTCTTACTCTTTATAATATAAAGACATAAAGTCATATGTGAAAGAACTGGAACAAACAATCTTATTAAGAATTAAGCATCAAATTGATTTCAGTTATGCAGATAAACTGCAGGATATTTCAGGAGAAAACAAAGCTGTTAATTGATTTATTTTTTTAAATGTGGGGGGGTTTAAGGTTTTCCTGCAATATTGTTAACCACTGCCTCTCTGTGTGTATATAAAAATAAATCCTGATGCATAAACATGCAGCACCTTCTGCCCTGCGTGACTTTTCAGCGGCTGACAGGTCGACGTCCGTTTCCCTGCAGCAGAGACCCAGCTGTGTGGCAGCCAGCTCTGGATGGTTTTTTTTTTTTTTGAAGGATGTTTTTAAAGTCATTTTTCGGGGCTCTTGCGGGGATTGGCGTGTGTTCAGGTGCAGTTCAGAATGAACTCCAGCTTTAAGATGAAATGCAGAAGCAAACGGAGGAGAGCGTCTGCAAACTGTAAATCCTGAGGTGTGCGTCTGAATGTGTATATGGGGTTTTTATTGTGTGTGTGTAAGTGTGAAAGTGTGTGTTTGGTCATCAATACATACTCATACACATTATCACGCCCTGCCAGTGGGTGGCCTAATACGCCCATCTGTCAATCATTCTTACTGCTTTATGGAGAGGACAAATACAACACATATCTTCTACAGACATCCTCACCATACACCCATTATACTCTCTCTCTCTGTGTGTGTGTGTGTGTGTGTGTGTGTGTGTGTGCAGTTTTCGTCTCATTTTGGAGCGAGAGTCAATTGTAAAGAAACTAAATAACCTTTTTCAGAAGCATATTTTGGAATTAGCACAGTGTGCTGCATTAGTTGTTTAAATGTTGGTTTTGTTTCCATCACTGTTGTCTTCTATTATTGTCTTCATTGCTGCTAGTGAAAGCCTATATCTAAAAATGTGTTATGAATTAAGGGGAAAGACGAGGACGTAAAAGAGAATTGTGTGGATGTATAAATGTTTTGCTTATTGTTGGATGGATGATTGGCTGCACTATTTATTTTTATGGTGTAAATCCATGCTGTAACACTGTGTTATCTTCTATTAAACAAATACACACAAAACAATCAAGATATAAGATATACCTGTCAGCATGCATATTCAAGATATGCAGTTATATAGAACTTTAAACACAACAGCATTGATCTGAAGTGCTTTACAGTGCAGAGAGAAACAGAAAAAAAAGAATGGAGAGGAAAAATAAGAAAAAGAAAAAGAAAAAGGAAAAATTAAAAATAAAGAAGACTAAGAGTGGCTCTGTGAGGCTATACTTAGACACAGCAGTGCTTTGAGCTAAACGCTAACATCAGCATGCTAACATGCTCACAATGACAATGCTAACATGCTGATGTTTACCCAGTATTATGTTTACCCTGAAGGGAATATCATTAGATCTGCAGGTATTTGGTCATAAACCAAAGTATTGGACAAAGTGATATTTTGCCCTGATGATGGCGCCTGATGAAAAGTCAAGAGATAAACAAAGTTTTTACAATCCATCCAATTTTTGATGAGACATTTCGCTCAGAACCACAAATGTGAACCTCATGGTGGCGCAAGAGGAAAAGTCATTAAGGTTCATCCTCTGGGAACCATGAACGCCAACCAGCATTGCCACGTCACTGCGAGGTTAACAAAAGTCATTTTCCTGAGAAGACTCCTGTACAGAGACTGCAAACAACAAGCTATTGAGAAATATCAATCACCATAGTAATTAGTCCTGGATCTATAGGGACAGAGAGGAGTCTTTGGTCAGAGGATCTCAGGTCTCTGACAGGCCATTTACATTTTTTATAAACGGACAACATGATTTCTCCCAGTGTAGGGAGAGGAGAATGGGAGTAATATGGTCCCTCTTTTTCAGCCTCGTTTCAGCATTCTGAACTAGCTGGAGACGGGTTAGAGAAGACTGAGTGATGCCAAAATATAAAAGAGTTGCACTAATCAAGGCGGGAGGATATAAAGAATTATTCTCCAGGTCAGAGGCACGTGTTGCTTGTTCATGATTTGTCCACAAACACATTTATTCAATTGTAAAATATCCTTATACGTGGGAGCACATTTCTGCCAAGAAAATACATGAATAAAAACACTCATGGTAATTCATAATTTTGATTTAGTATCCCGTAATTTAGACTTACATTAAGTATTTTTATTTTTTATCATGCATATGTTTTCATCTATTTTTTATTTTTATTTTCCAGGCACAAATAGGCCTCCATACTTATCACAACTATTCAAAAAACTGATTTGAAAGACTCATGCCAAAGTGTCTGTTATGTGTTTATGAAAAGGAAATACTGTCCAATATATTATCAGATATCTTACTCTCAAATATCCAGTATCAGTCAGGATAATTACTGCTACGACTACAAGTACAACAACAACTACTACTACTACTACTACTACTACTACTACTACCACCACCACCACCACCACCACCACCACAACAACAACTAATAATAATAATAATAATAATTCATGTGCTTGTTGGAAGTGGTTACCTGCCAGCCTACTCGCCTGCAGTATTGTGCACTACATGGGAACACGTGTCCGTGCACATCCCTGTGAATGACTAACTATTATCCACAGTAGGTCTCACACACACACACACACACACACACACACACACACACACACATACGTTAACAACATGAAGAACGTCAGGATACATACGTAAATGGTTGTCACTGAAGCCTTCCTTTCTGCTCCACCAATCACATTGCGTCCTACTTCACAGCGTAGCCCGCCTTTGTCTCTGCACAGGAGTCCATCTACAAATTACGGTAACACTGAATGCCCCACTGATATGATAATTCACTGGATTCAAGCACTTGAAACTGAAGATTAGCGAGAGAAAACTCAGACCAAGCAGTTGAAATAACCGGCTGATTGATTAAGAGCTTTCAAGTCTCGGAATAATAAGATAATAATAACGTGCAGCACTGGTGCTCGTTGCCGGTCCCTGTCGTGCATTGAACCTGCATCTATCAGGCACCAGCACTGTGGTTGTCACTGCAATCTAATATTCTTACATGCTGTCCAGACAGATGTGACAGGCATGATATTCCTTGCACCTTCTGTTGATTGAAAACAAGAACTGAATGTTTGATTTGAATAATTGGCCCTGTGGGCTGAGCTGAAATTCAATACAGTATGCAGCTCACGCAGTCGACGGCTCACTGTTGATGGTCACAACTGCAGACATCTGCAGCTGCGACCAAACACCTTCTGTTCTTGCACATTGATTGACGATTATATTTTAGACACACAGCTACTGGTATGAAAATATTCTGTGTGAGCATTTTGTGGCTGAATCCATTGTTCCTCTTTAATACAATAAGTGAGATCAATGTGGAATTGATTCTGTTGTGTGAGCAGCAGGTTATAGACAATGTAGTCTGACTCACAGGAAGTAGGCTGTGAGGATAAGCCTGCCATTGGCCGACTATTTCAGTCCCCCTTCCGCTATCTACCACTATCTATTTTGCAAGTGCATGTCGCTGCATCCTGGGCTTAGCACCGCCCGAGACGATTGTGATTGGTTTAAAGAAATACAAACAAGTGTTTTCCCCCCGGGTTCAGCCAGACCTTTCTCCACCTTTTGGTCAGACCTATCTCCACACTTCGTTTTAGCGCTGACTATGCGAGACTATGGACAATGTCCAGGGCTGCATTAACACACTAGGGGGCACCGGGGCTAAACTGAACTGTGGGGCCTGTTTGCTGTGTGTCAATTAGTTTGTGGCAGTTTTATGAAACACACATTTAAGTAATGATATATAAACAATATCAAGTGAAACAAAAGTCTTAACTAGTGCTGCGAATAATGATTATTTTCATTACTGATTAATAAAATTGCAAAAACTGCCAATAAAGCAGCAAATCCTCACATTTGAGAATTATGGTGGAATTAGCAGATACTTGGCATTTCGCTTGATAAACAATAAATAGATAATAAAAAAATAATTGTTGATTAATTTTCTGTTGTTCGACTAATCAGCTAATTGTTTCAGCCCTAGTCTTAAAAGTAGAGTTGCCAAAAGGCCGTTCTAGAAGATAGGGCTTCACCTTGACTGAATAACATCAGAAATTTAATGGATGAATATATTTCTTTATTTATATGAGACGTATATGGGAAGAAAACATTGTTTTTATTTATTGATTCATTGATTTTATTTCCCTGCCCATCACAGCTTTATATACCCACAGTAATACCAGAAATCCCAGCGAACCTCTGGGCCATTTAAAAAAATAGTGAATAATATAATAAAATGGGGGCAGCTGTAGCTCAGCAGGTAGAGCAGTTAAAGCTCTTCCTGGAGCCAGACGCTGAACCCCAGTTGTTCCCGATGTTTAGGCCAGCAGCTTGCATGGTACCTCGCTGTGAATGGGTGAATAACAGGCAAATTGTAAAGTGCTTTAAATAAAAGCATTATATAAATGGAGTCCATTTATATAGACAGTAGGAGATTAGTGTGATTTGAACAGCTATGGAGCCTCTCTGACTTGGTGTGGGTTTTGACTTGCCGTGTCACTTTCACACGGTCGGGAGTCTAACCCTGACAATGTAGTGAAATATATAAACAATGACACAATAAAATAGGAGATTTGTGTGGCTGAACTGTTACATCATCTGGACAGTTCCAGCAAGAGAAACTGTGAAAGTCACAGGGCTTATGGTGTTTAGACCACATTACACACACACACACACACACACACACACACGCGCGCACACACGGTCAGATCAACATTAAAACACACTAAAGCTGCATATAGCCAGCAAGAGGCTCAACACGACACAAGCTGTCTCTGGCAAGAAGGGGTGGGCTGGGCAAGCATGTGAGAGTGTGTGTTTAAGGCGGGGCGGTGAGTCAAGGAACTTGGGTGGAGGGTTGATGGAAGTACGAGGTAGCGGGTGGTAGGGGTGTGGGGGGCACCGACCTTTGCAGCAGATTGAACCCATGGTGGCCAGATCCAGGAGTAAAGATGTCCCATTCCCAAATCCACAGTACCAACAGTTCACAGGGGGCCGAGACAGAACAAAGATGTCCCAACACGAGGGCACGATGGCCGACTGGCTACCTGAGCACCTTTTAGCTAATCCTGGCTACTACTCATAGCTGGTGGGGAGTGGGAGGTGTAGCAGATGTGGACAGCAACAAGGCTTTTTGGGGGTAATCCTGCACCACCGCCATGTGAGGCAGCCCGCTGCTGGGCTGCGTCCATGAGAGAGGGTAACAACTGCAGGATTACATCTTTAGATTAGATTAGATTTCTCCCTCTCTTCATTCATTTCCCCCTCAATCTTTCTCTGTCCTCCTTTATATATTCATTTGTTTCATTTGTTTGTTCATCTTTTCTCATTTTCTCTGAGGCCCCCGTAATCCCCCGAGCTGTCTCTCTCTCTCTCTGTGCTCCACAAACTACTCCAAAGGCTGAGTCAGTATCCGAGTAAGGCTCTGTCTTCATTTCAGTTGACTGGAGACATTTTCTATATTCAGCCTGCATTTGTTGCCTAATGCATCGACACAACTGGACAACAACGGCACCACAGCTGTAAGCAGCGTACAGAGAAGTGGCTGATTTTAAATCTGTAATGAAGCAATAAATGATTTGTTTGCATGGCTTTAAATCTGAAAACGTCCCTCTATCAGGTGTTAACTCGGAGCTGAGTCTGTTGCCATCGCCAATCTGCCTCCTCAGAACTAATAAGTGAGTAAGTGGCAACTAAGCAACGAAGGTAATAAATAGCAAGACAGAGAAAAAAAGAAATGGAATTTGTTCAAAAATTGTTTTTTCATTTCTGTATGTTCGTGAGAAATCTTTCTCGTCTTCTCACCTCCCTCTCGTTCCTCTCACACACACAGATGCAGAGTGAAATAACTCATACAGTATATATATATATATATATATATATATATATATATATATATATAAATACACACACATACACACACACACACACACACACACACACACACACAGGCACCATCGTGCATTTTAATGGAGTCTTTAACAAAATTAACCCTTTAACAAGCAGTGGCCAAAATACAGGCTGACATTTGTTACCTTATTTGGGATTGCAGCCACTTGAATCCACACTTAACCTTAACAATCTGTGCAGCGTTTGAAAGCACGAAGCCTCCTGATTCTACCTGTGTGAACCATTTTAAGATCAGTTGCCTTTTTCGTAGACAAACAAAAGAAAACAGTAAAACTACCCACCACCACCACCAATTAAATAAAAATTAAAAATAGAGAAAGATTCTCTGTAAATTTGGTTCAGTATCACTAACTCAGATAGTTTAACTCCAAAGAGTTATAGAGACCAGGGTCATGACTTCAGTAAAAAGAGTTCAAGTACATGTCCTGATAAATTGTCTAATTTCCAAACCCTTAATCTAGTCTGACACACACAAAAAGAACTGTTTTTCCTAAAGCCTCCACAACATGCATGAAACTGAGCATTATGGTGTATAAAGAAACAATCACAATCAATAGAAGAATCGTTAAATCCATCTACCGACTTAATCAAATCCCTTCACGCAGAATCACACGGATCAGACGACACATCTGGATACCGACCAATCGGTTCCCACTGAACGAAATCTCCCACTGGCTGAGGCATTGATCATTTCTCCTGGCCTAATCGGCCTGGGATTGTCCGGGTGTAAACATAAACTTTCATCCTCTTGGCAACGCTCTCGTAATCCCGCGGGGGGGATTATACCAGGAGGTCATTTAGGAGGATCAAACTGTGGGGGGATTTGAAATGTATCCCGAGGAGATTCAGGAAAACTCGTTTGGTGGCTGAAGAATAGGTGAAGGATGGATGGATGGAGGAGAAGAAAAGAGGAGCTGCTGCTTTGCTACTTACCTATATCAGTCTCTTTGTGGTTCTTGATGAGTTCAGCAAGCTCAAAGTTTCCAGCAATAATGGCGACCTGGAGGGAGAAAGAGACGAGAAGAGAGACAGAGAGGAGGGAGAAACAAAAACACACTATTTATCTTTGCAAGTTCTTCCAGAGGGTCGTATGTTAATAATTAAAGAGCACAAAAGGACATTAAAAAAAAAAGCACAAAACTAGCCTCTTGATGATTATTCTGAGGAACAGATCATTTAAATAAAAATACACCGTATACCCATCCTTCTGCAATCAAGCAAAGCTCTCTCTCTCTCTTTATGAAAGTTTTCCCACAGAATACCTTATTAGGAAAAACAGGTGATGCCATAATTGTTTCCGAAAGCAGCTGAGCATAATGCTTCAACTATGTCTGCAGTGGAAGCAACTTCCCCAATTTTAGAAGGTACTCAAACAAGTACAAGAAAAAGCTACTTAATCACACTAATGTGAGTACTTTCCTCCTCTTTGAACTTAAAAAAAAAAATCCAATCTTCATGGCTTTAATCATCTGTAGTCAGGAATCTAGTAATCTATGACGCACGCACACACACACACACACACACACACACACACGTGTACAAGTCAAGATTCACACATGACGCGATGGCGTGCACACAGCGTGCACATGCAAAGTCACATGTTGATGTGAAGAGGAGAGAGTTTCCTGTAGCTGACAGACGCTGGACATGATCACATGACATGATGGTCTTAGATTATTCATTGATAAAGTCAAGAAGACAAACTGAATAATCCAATGTTTTTTAACATAAACAGTAACTGATGGACATTTTATCATTAAAGAACTACAAAGATTTTTTTCTTTGTAATTAAGGCTGTACCAATGGGACAGTGTTTCCTGGGGGGTCACCAGATCACTATAGGAATAAAAATATATATATTTTCTGTCCCACAAAATGTAATTTGTCTTGTGAAATCCTGGAAACCTTTAATTAGCCTGATAACAGACTGAATTGTCTTTTATTTTTCACTAATTATTCATTTGAATCGATTTATAGGTCTGGAACCAGGCTAACTTTTAAGTCTTTGGGCCTCTAAAATCCTTAAAATTATCAAATCTGTCTTTGCTTAATTTCAAGGGGGTTCAAAGTGGTTCAAAGGGGTCGGGGATCAGTCCACTAGGTCTCAGCTGATAAGGTGATTCTGACAGTTCTGACAGTATATCGTTTATCAGTTAATCAGTTTAGCAGCGAGGTGCAGTGATTGGTCGGTTAATATACAGTATCAGCTCCCACTTGTGGTTGTTACTGCTAAATTAAAAGCCCAGTTTCTGTTGTCAGCTGAGGAGCATCAACTCAGAAAGAAAAAGTCCAATGCAAAACAGAATTATCTCAAAACTAAATAAATACTATATCTTACTTCAAATCTTTGGATGAGACTGCTGCTGCAGCTGTAATCTGTGGTGCTTTTAATATTTTGTCCTTCACTGCACACTGCGCTGGATGTTTTATTTGTATCGTATATGCTTTTTATCACAACGTAGTATGTTTTATATTGTACATATGTTAGTTTTATTCTAGGATGCTGAACAACATCAGGCAAATGGACTGCTGATGAAAACTCAGGTGCTTTTACATTTGTTCGAATGTTGATTAATGTACATTGTCCTTTTTCAAATAAATATATAAATTAATTAAATAAATTATAGTAAAATTAAAATGTAATATTTTGAATGTGACACATTCTCAGTCACCCTCTGCTGTATAGAAAATTCACAGTTTGTCTACATATCATATAATCTAATATATCATCTGTTAATGTGCAAAAAAATGTTTAACTTTTTTGTTTACTTTGAATCCTCCTTTTCAAAAAAGATCTGATTAATTTCATTATATTACAAGGTCCACTTACACAGCCTTCATCAGTGAATTATATACTATATATACTGTATATATATATATATATATATATATATGGAGAGCAAGAAGACCATGATATGGGATTGAATGCACTTAAAAAAAACTAGCAAGTGGACCCTGAGTTATGATTATGTTTTATCAAACTACTATTTCCAAGGTTAAGACTTAACTTTTATTGTCAAATACATGGAAATCAAAAGAGTTTCTGTATGAATTATCTCATTACAGGAATCTTTGAAAGCAGTAACCAGCACGCTTCATGGTATTTTCAGGTATCTACTTTAAATATTTAGTTAGTATTTAATTAATGTCTGACTGTATACATTGGTTTGTTAATAAACTTTTCTCTTCATCTTCTTTTTGCCAAATTAAAGCGATTTTGCTCCTGAAATTCTGATAATCTGGCCACATCACACAAAGCAGTGTGATCTGTGTGTGTCCAGCAGGGGGCAGTAGAGGGATTTCCTCCTGAGCCGGCTGGAGAGGTTGTTACGCTGTCAGTGACCCAGATCACGCTGCCTGTTGTCATGTTGCCGCTTACAGTCGTTTCTGCAGGCGCAGAGCTCGGGGGGGTGGGGGGGTATCACAGGGCTTACAGTGCGCCTCAAGTCGGGATCATCGGTGTAAAAATAGTCAGGTTCATTTTTCACTCATATGTTGCACTCACACACACACACCTCAAGGGAAACCCAGCAGCATTATATAAGCATGCCTGCTCTGATTCCTGGAGACCAAATGTTCAGGAGGAAGAGAGAGACAGAAGAAGAGAGTGATGAAGAGCAGGTGTATTATTAAAGCAGAGTTGGCTTGAGTAGTAACACACGACTCCATCCCTCCATCCCTCCACAGCTGACCTTTTCTTCACATAAATAAAAAAACAGCATATCTGAGGAGAAAGCACTTGGGAGTCTCTAACGAAGATGTTTTCCACCAGCACGGATCCTCTTGAATTTTTCAACATGCTGCATTAACATACAATATGTACATTACTCTGAACTACACTGGGAGTCAATACATGTTGTCGTGGTTGCAAATGTGATGTTTCCTGCGAGGGAGGTGGAGGAGGGGACGCATCTTTCATGATGAATGCCGGCTCGATCTCCCACTCACTCGGAGGATCTCCCACAGTGTGCACGCCGCCATGTGTGACAAATCTATGACAGGCTATTCTCCCGGAGGAACCCTGATCCCAGCACAGGCTTAGTGGATGGGATCGAGTAACACGTCAGGAAGAAGTGACAGAAGTCGTCATTTCAACTGTGGCCTAAAAACTGATTGATGCAGAACTAATTATAATTGTGAGATCTTGGCCTCTCAATACTATCAGCCATTCACAGCACACTGAGATATCATAACAGGAAATATAACACACTAAAGACTTACTGGCCATTGTTTTGTGGCAATAAAACAACAGACTTTAGGAAACACACACAAGTTTATCCTGCTGATTTCACTTTAACTTTCCCTAAAAGGTTCTGATTTGGTGATTTGAAGGTCAAAAGATGTCTAGGCATCTAAGGTTTGTCTTTATTTAAGACATCTTTAGACATCAGTGGTTAGGACCTGCTTCACACTAAAACAGTAATTTAAATGCTGCTGAAACAAAGGTTATATGTAACCCTTTTCACCAAAATGTATCCTGATCTCTTGACGTCTTTAGTCAAGCAAATCACCAAATCAGTGCTTACTGGGTCTGCCATCACCAAGTCAGGGAAAGTCAGAATGCTCTCTTGTTATTGACTGAAATCAGAGGAGGGAGTACGGACCAGCCCCAGCCATCACATTATCTAGGATGCTAATGATCTGATGTTTGAGATGCATGTCATTGCTCCATCAAGGCATTTTAAAGTTTCAGATCTCAGCAATTAACAGAGCCAAGTTGTAATAAAGTTCAGTGTTTAAGGGGTGCTCCAGCCATTTAGTATTGAACTTCCATAAAAGTTGGGGACTCACAAGAGACTAAGAAAAAAAAAGAAAGGTAAAAATGGAAGCAAAAGAGGTCAAGATATAAAGTATGAAACACTGGATCCTCTATATCTATCATTGGACACTCCCTGCCTGCTTAATGTCCACTTCTTGTAACGCAGGCTTTCTGTTTAAGACATTTTATTTTTAATTTAAAAAGGATTATTAAGGATCAAAAATAGTGATAAATGCTGCTTTAAATTAGCAGTAGTTCACTTAGTATCTCAGATGCTGCTGATTGTTTTTTTATTTAATTAGGGGAATGATGAGTCTCTGCACTGATTGGCCCAAGAATGGAAATAAACATTTATTTACTTATTAGTGATTAGCCCAAAGACGGAGTGCAGCCTTCACTGGAGATGGCACACTGAGTGTTGCTTTTAAGTGTGACTTTAAACACTATTTATGTGTACTTGTACAACTGATGGATGGATGTCAGTTTGCTTCAACACGTCATCTCTACACTGGAAATCATAAAGTAAAAACAGCAACAGCCATCATATCTAAACACATGGATATGGAGTACTTCGACATGTATGACTGATGGCTGTTTCCTGTCAACAAAGTGAGAATTCCTTTACTACACGAGAGCATCCCTCACTAAGCAGCAGTGGATGGGAAGCGATGAGCTCCAGAAAGAACAAGGGGTTCACTGAAGCATAGACCTTTGGGTGATTTTAATCAAGCAGTAGTGCATGCTTATCATCCAATCTCACTACATCATTTGATTTCTCATCGCCTCTCTGCACTGATTCTGCAGCGGCCCAGTTTTGCTTGGAGGAAACCAGAGTTAAGGAAGCTGCGCAGGAGGAGACGGTTTTTGTGGACGTTGATCCAGGGCAGAGGCTACAGAGGGCAGCAGGGGGCGCCTGTCTGACGCTTTTTAAGTTTCATTTTAATTGATGAGGTAATATGATGTGAAACCGGGTAACCAATAAGCAACGGGAAGCGCACTCCCAATTTATCCCTCATTATCGTTCCACCGCCCACCACCATCACCACCACTACTGCCATCACCACCAGCGGCGCCCCCACATCGATTATTTTCCTGTTCTCCCCTGGTTGTCATGGAGACACATGGTTGTGTATAACACAAAAGTAGGGGTGGGGGGGTGGAGCGGCCATGTGAGACGCTTGCAGCCGAGTGGAACATCACCAGAGGAACCAAGTCTGCCAGATCAAAACCAAGGCAGGGGGGTGTTGAGGACGCAGGAGAAGGAAAGTCAATCAACAATCAATGAAGAACAAAAGAAGGAGAAAAGAGCCAGTGATCCAAACTGAGGCAGTGTTGCTATTAAAACACGGTGTGTTACCCATCAGTTTCAAACTTTACGAGCCAATCAGACTCCAGTACCTTACATTCTCCTTCATTATGCCCACTGAGTCTGTTTGGGTGTTTTCATTTGAACTACAATAAGTAAAGTTGAACTAAAGTGGACCTTCAAAAGATTAGAGAAATTACTTTAATGATTCCACAAGAGGTCAGTAAAGGTGGTGGCTATTTATTACTAAGAAGTCATTATTCTACACTTCCTCGTTTTAAAGATAAAGACACATCAGATTATTTTCAAAACATCTACAAAAAAACCTGCAAACTTTAGGCTCTCGTGTGTATAGGAGCAGGAGCAATATGAAGGTTAAGATTAATTAATAAGACAAGTTTTGACAAGTTTTTGTAGAAATGTAGGTTTTCATCTGTCTGCGTCTACACAGGATGCTGCCTAAGCGTTCCTTTGTGGACGTCAAAATATCTTAAAAATGGTGAGCTTATGTCATTCATTTGTAATAACAAGCCACAGGCACATTTTAACATTTTGGATATTAATACATTTCAACTAACTTTTTTGTAGCAGTAGTTAAGGTAATGTAATTTCAGATATTCCATGACTATAATCACATTATCATGTGAGACTGCTTGGCCAGTAAACGCCGGTTAGCTGCTGTGCTAATGAGGATGTATCAAGAAATAAATAACTATAAAACTAAATTCATTCGTTTGTTTTGGCCATTTGGGGAGCGCGCAACAAGCTGTAAACATAACACTGACATATTATCACATTATGCAGTAGGCTAAAGCTGATATCGCTAATGTTAGCAATCAGTTGCTATTCATTTACACATCCAGCAGACACAGCAACATTATCATTCATTTGCAGTCTTGTTTCTGCTCATGTGTAATATTCACTCTCCTTTCAGCTGTCTTGACCAAATATTTGGCTCTTTAACAGCTAAGTATTCTACTATGTTCACCAGCTAGTCTCTAACTGTGTCTGTCTGCTGTTTGGTGCTGGGCAGGTCATGTACAGTGGGTTTATCATGGGTAAAACAGCTGCCTGCTGCTGGAAACGAGGTTCATAAGAGCGCTGAGAATTAGCCATAAGGGTAACGATGCCGGCTGTAAAACCAAAACAATGAGCTGAAAGATGCTAAAACGCTCCGTAGAGCTGAGGGGGACTGTGTTCTCTGTGGGTTTGTCTCTACCAGCAAACCCTTTCACATTACACAAAGCCACTTGATCCACTGTTAATATAAAAATATTGATTAGAGCAGCTTTAATGATACTAAGGATGATGCAAGTCTTAAGTTAATTTGCACAAAACAAATTCTACAAACATATCAGTTTCTAAATCTTCATAGTTGCATGACTTGCCTACGTACCCCCATTAAGTCATTTTATATTAGTTTCAGGTGCTGTTGCTGCTAATACTTCTCACTGGGGGGGGGGGTCACCCTGCTAGCATCTCTTGGGCTGCTGCACTCAGCAATTGTTGCCATGGCACCAAAACTCAGCTGTTCATTGGGGGTTTAAGCTGAACCAGGTAAGGAGAATTGACACTGTTAGCATTTACAGAAGTGTTTATATATTAAAAAAAATAATTACATGACAAAATGTCTGCTTATGCTTTGGCAAAACTGTCCTGATGACATGGGCCATAATTTGATGTGGATATTTGAGTACTTTGACAATACTTTGGCATATTGTACTACAGTACATGACTTGTCACTGGTGGCTGTAATTCACCGCACGTGACTCTGAATAATAAGGCCGAGAGAAGCAGAGGGGGAAATCACGTCTGACTTACAGTATGTGCCAAGGGCGGTGGGAAGAACAAGAGAATGTGTGGGGGGCAAAGAGGGCAGGGTATAAAGCGGGAGGAAGGAAGTGTAAAATAGACAATGAATATAATGAGGAGTGGAGAGAGGAATTAGATTAGAAGAATGGCATAGAAGAAAGTGCAGAAGAGATATAAAGAACGTGGAGAAGAAAATGGAGTGAAAGGAAGAAAGGTAAATGAAATTAGGTATTGTAGAGAGGATGAAAAGCTTAGAAGAGCACAGAGGTTAGATGGGGGAGATGCAAATGCCGTTTGAGGAGACAGAGGAAGAGTTAGAGGAAGTGGAGGGGATGTGAACAATTATTGGAGGGGATTGTTAAATAAAGAAAATGAATTTTTATCTCTTTGAAAGCCCTCTATCTAGAGAAGCGGGCACTCCGAGAGGATGACGGGAGTTTTCGGTGCTTCAGCTGAAATTCTTTTCCTTTTGTTGTATGCAACAATGGTTATGTGGCTAAGCTGTGGTACACACACACACACACACACACACACACACACACACACACAGCCAGACACTGAACTGACACATGATATTATCAAATGGCATGGCCACACACCCACACAGTGTCCTAATTAAAAGCACACGCAGCAGCACAACGTAAGCGTGCCTCATTCAGCTGTGGCAATCGCTGTTTATTAGCATTTGCACTCTCCAGTTGTTAATTTGGCTCCTAATGATGGTGTTTTCAAGCAGTTTCCTCTGTTGAATTGACAAGCATGCAGAGTGCCCCCTCTCTTTAGAGATGGTTAGACTTGGTAAAAATACACGCACCAATAAAGCCACACATATATAAACAGGGATTCCTGATTAGCAAAACCTTAATGTACCTTAATGTACTTCAGTACGCTCCCACCTGCATCACTGCCATAGATCAAATGGCAAAATACACCATATGGCCAAAAGTATGTGGACATGGTTGTCCATTAACGCCATATAGTAAACAACAACTAATATGATGTTATTTAGAATAACACATATTTATCCTCCCTGCTGCTCTAGAGGATCCTCAGTTAGCTACTCCGTTATTACACTATATACACTATATGGCCAAAAGTATGTGGAAACTCCTGTCTGCACACCTTCGAACTTTTGGTCTGCGTTGTCTGTTTTTCCTGGTTTGGGAAAGAAGAAATCTTAATGCAACAGCATACAGTGATATTACAGTGTTTTTTCCAACTTTGTGCATTTGTCTCTTTCCTGTTTCGTCATGACAATGTCTCCGTGCACAAAGCAGCTCCATAAAGAAATGCTTTTCCCAGTTTTGTTGTGGAGGAAATGGACTGGCCTGCACAGAGCCCTGACCTCAACCCCATCCAACACCTTTGGGATGAACTGGAACGCCAACTGTGAGTCAGACCTGATCACCCAGCATCAGTGTTGGACCTCACTGATGTTCTGGTGTCTAAATGGGAGCAAATCCCTGCAGCCAGGTTCCAAAATCTGGCGAAAAGCCTGAAACCAGGAGAGTGGAGGCTGTTAGAGCAGCAGATTAATGCCCCTGGTTTGGGAATTACATGTTCAAGAAGATCCCAATACCCTCTTATACTTTGAAGAATTTTGTGAGATTCATCCAGGAAGTAGACAGTAGTTTAAATGTCGTAATCTGTAGTTTGTTTTTGATGCACCAATCCTTTTCTTCCTTCATCTACAGCAGTTACTGATTTCCTACATTTCCAAGAATGCAGGCCACTCAGAAAACAGGCATGAACTTGTTGGATTCAGCTCTTGGCTCCATGTGTAGGTGGAGAGTGCAACAGTGATAAAGATAGTAAGAGCAAGAGAGCGAGTTTTTCCACTTGAAAACAAGTGAGAGTCCACAGCATGTCTAGTGGCTGCTTGTTGTTCTGCTGTCAGTAGAAGAACTGCTGTTTGTCTCTCTTACAGCAGATTTCTCGCTGTATGTTGGTGAAAGATAGCACAAAATGTTGGCTGCAGGAAGCATCCCTTCGTCTGTAAGTCTGAGGGAGTTAAACCATTTCCTGTTACTGTTTTAAACAATATTCTGCTTTTACAGAAGACGTGCTGCTGTACTGAAAATCTATTTCAGGGCTGGGCAATAATTTAATAGTTCCTTTTTTCTGTAGAGCTATGATAAGATTATATTGTATTGTGTATATCCTGGTATTGCTATACAAAGTCTGGTGTCCAAATTAAGTGGAACACAACTTATTGCACTGAGCATACATTTGATTATTCTACACTGTGCGTTATTTTGCATACACAATATTAAGACATACAGATGGGTGACTAACGACTAATGAAAGGAAAAACCAACATCAAGTGTCTTAGTAAGGAGTTGTTCCACCACGAGCCTTCAGGACAGCTTCAGTGCTCCCTGGCAGAGATTCTCCAAGTCTCTGAACTCCACTGGAGGGCTGGACGCCATCTTTATGAAACATATTCCCACACTAGGTGTTTGACGATGGTGGTGGAGAGCGCTGTCTAACACGTCGCCCAAGAATCTCCCATGGGTGTTCAGCTGGGTTGAGATCTGGTGACTGTGAAGGCTCACTACTCATCACACCATCCAGTGAGCCCTCGTGCCCTGTATGGAAGCATCTGCGTTCGTTTCTCCACTGAACGAGTTCACTATACTTGTGTCTAAGTTACCATCATGTTTTTGGAGCGTCCCACTTATGTGTCGAGCATGTAAACATCAAACCTGAATATGCTACCAGGAGTTCTCAGATGGAAATAGGGATAATGTGGCATGTAAATACTTGATCCAGGTGTTCTGATCATGTGTGCAGGTGTGTCTTTGACTCATTCATTCATATGGGACCAGTCCATGGACATTGATGTGGGGGGATGCCAACCCAGAAAGGTCGCATGGCAAAAAAATTTAACCTGGTCACCTGGCGAGGCACTGCGTTGGCCAATCAAATACATGCAAGCGCTCATTCCTGGTAGATGACTTTGTAATGTGAGCACTGTATTTCTACCATTCTACCACATTATTGACAAAGTGATCAAATTCCAGAGTTGTAAAAATCCCTGTGTGCAGTGTTTGTGTCTGATAAACCTTCAAACTCAATCTTTTAATCAAACTGGACTTGCTGGATCGTATTTCATGTCTCATTAGTACCTGAAGCTATACGCCCTTGCATTTTAGCAAACTCTTTACAAAAATTACCAGAAACCTGAATACTGTTATGATCCTGTTTACAGAGATATGAATAACCACATTTCTCATGTTCCATGTAAACGTCATATCCCAAACATGGATCAAAACCATGATCAGATTGTAAAGTGTGCATGTGACATTATTTATTGAAATTATTTTCTGCTAATTTGTCATCCATCTGTACCAACAAACAACAAAACATCATCAGCAGTCTATTTAATAGAGTTTAAATGTAGACTTTTCCTTTAAATCTACAGTGTAAGAGATGTTTAAGAGAACAACCTCACTGGGTGTTTGTTTTGAAATGCAAAATGCAACAGAGCAGATTATTGATCTTGCACTGCACTCAAATAAGAGTGAAGCATCACGCAAAGAGAAATAAAGCTGCACGTAACATCCATAATCAATCCCTGGAGCCGACCCCAGCTGACACTGGCCGAGAGGCGGGGGACACCCTGGACGGGTCGCCAGTCAATCACAGGGCTGACACACAGACAGACAACCATTTGCCGCTCACATTCACACCTATGGGCAATTTTTTTATTTTAGAGTTGCTAATTAACTTAAGAGGGAAGGAAACCAGCAGAGAAAACCCACGCAGGCACAGGAAGAGCATGCAAACTCCACACAGAACCCAGAACCCAGAACCCAGAACCCAGAGCCTTCTTGCTGTGAGGTAACAGTGCTAACCACTGCACCTCCGTGCCTCACTGCACGTAACAGCAACACGGAAAATGTAAGCTAAATCTAGGCCAACGGCTGCAAACCTAGCACACAGTTGAACGTTCAAACTCTGACTAACACCCTGATGTGATCTCCATTCGGCCCGGGCTCACTCCCTTTATGAAGCGCTCTAGCTAATGAAGCGCTCCACTGGAGTGGCTGTGGAGGACAGTTGAGGACCCTGTGGGACTGCCTTTCATAAACGCCCGCCTGAATAAGGCTCTTTTGTAACTCAGGCGTAGGTTATGAGTCAATCATTCCAGCTATGCAGCTCTTACCGCTGCTGGGTTTTTTTTTTTTTACCCTGGGATGGATGTGCTGCTGAAGCATACACACTTTACCAACGCAAACATACACATGCATTCAATAGTCTCCCTCGGGATAAATAAAGATCTATCTCATCTAATCTTATCATAAGCATATATGTAATACCAGCTCATATATGTATGCACATACACTCAAACGTAAGTACTTCCTGTATAACTGTGCATCACTTTTTTTTGTATTAGAGGTCTGAAATAACATGAAGTGACTTGATTCGTTGATTACGATTTAACGTGCTACTGTCACGTGAAAACCTTGTTACAGCAGTTTGGGATATTTTTATATTCTCTCTTTAGTTAATTGAAGGATTACATGCTCTTCCTACAACTCTCCTTTCAAAAAAACCCTTTCAGAACAAGTTGGATGAACTCAACATTGCAGCCAGAGCTGTTTCTCAGTGATCCTCAAAGTTGACGGTTTGCAGATTACACATTCAAAACACAGCATGTTAAGACATCCGGTCAAGGGCAAGAAGCTAAATGACTAAACAGACGCTGTCGAGGTTTGATGCTCGCTTTTGGTTCTCCTCTAAATGCTGTGTAACTAAAACAAATCGAATATGGGCCAGAAAGACATTTGCAATCCCTGGTTGCAACTGACCTTGACCATTTTGCACTGTTGCCATGGTTACAAATGAGACGAAGAAAATGTGCTGCTACTAAAAATGTTTTCCCTAAGCTGAAAGCTGAAATCGATCTTCTATAATCGCCCCTACATGCAAACGGCAGTGAAGAAGAGTGTTTGTTTTGTTTTTTCACTCTACCTGAAATGGACTCTGGCTGTTGTAGTTCTTCACTTCTTTGTCGGCTCCACGAACGAGCAGCACTCTGGCACAGTTATCCTGGGGAAGAAAGAGGAAAATACATTAAGATAAAGGTGAGAAAATGCCTGAAACAACACTGAAATCCTTTAATTCTCCTACTTTGTTGAGGAAAAAGGCTGATTAGCTTCCAGTGACATTAGCAGAATTTTCCAAAAGCAAAAGAAGTCAGCAGAGCAGGAAGTGATCAGCGTGGCTGGATGTCTAAACATCCCAGCACGGACACAGGGAAAGGAGGAAAGAACAACAGAACATCTACTACCTATATCAGGAATGGAGCTTCACTCGCTGTTAAGTGTGTATCTATTGCTCCACTCAAAGAGAAAGAGGGAGTGAGAGCGAGAGAGATAGATGGAGAGGCAGAGAGAGAGAGAAAGAGAGAGAGAGAGAAGAACAGAGGGATGGAGAGTGCTGAGGGGTTTGAATCTACTGCACAAATCGCCCACAAAGTGCTCAACCACGCATGTACTGTGCACACACACATGAATATAAATACTTTTTTTAGCTCCACAATAAGCTATTGAGAGTTGAAAAATCGCTCTGAGTCTCACAGAGATACTGATACACAACCATAACCTGTACAGTGTTGTAGGCATTACAAATATTTCAGCGATTAGACATTTAGACTAGCTTATTTTAAGACATGCATGAGTGTGTTATTTTTACTCATGGACGTTTCCATCTGGAGTGTAGCAATGCCACGACATATTTTTCTTTCTATAGAAGCTACATTTATAGTGAAGCTTCGAAATGGAAATGTGTGACATACATCAGAGCTATGAATTGAAGCAGGGGCACTTTAGCTTTCAGAATACAATTAGAAGCAGAGCACCAAAAGAAATGTAGGGGCTGGGGGAGACAGAGGGATGAAATGTGAGAAAGGTCAAATCTCTAATGTGCATGATGCTGATGATGTTGCAGCTTGGACACCATAGAAACTTCAGCTTCAAATGGATTTTTCTTGTGCGTTTCATGTTGCGTTAGCGGGCGTAGATCACTGATGGAGAGAGACGACAGTGGAAGTACAGAGGACGATTCTCACATATTCTCGCCAGAAGTTTTTCGTTTTCTATGTTTTTATGCAACATTCTGCACTGGAATCAGCTCAGAGTACTCCATCTATCAAGGAGGAGTGAGAACTCATGCATATTTATGACGTACAGTACAGCGGCCTAATAACAGAATAATCCAGGTTACATCAACCCCCTCTGTTTCACAGATGGAGCCATCATTATCGTCTTCAGAGATTCAGCCCTCAGGCTTTAAATGATAAGACTGGGGATATTCTATATTTTTATTAGAATCAACAAATCCCATGAAAATACCAAAACCAACAATGAATGTATCTACTAACAAGCATTGTCTGTGTATCCAAAGCCTGATGTGTCTTCTTCTTCTGTGCCATAGAGCTTCATTGTGTCCAAAATCTACTGATTTGTTCCTCAACACTAACTTTACTGTTTCCCCGTTAGCTTCCACTAACTAGCCTTCTTGGGGTCCGTGTGGTTCCTCATGACTTAAATGATGGCTTTTGGAATGATTTGATTTTAAGGATAAGGCTGGTGATAGTCTATATTTTTCTTATTGTCCACAAATCCCATGAAAATACCCAAAACAGCAGTGAATGTTTCTACTAACAAGTATTATAATATCTTCTTCCTCTGAGCCACAGAGCTCCATTGTTGCTCCGAAAACTATTAAAACTCATCAGTGAGCCTCACTGTTGTTCCTTCATCACCATGAACACACACACTGGAGGTTATTTGGACTCAATCCCACACACACCGTCCTGCTGCCCCAAATACTCACAAGAGCACCAAGTGTGGATTCATCCGCCACTGAAAATAGTCCCCAACAAATGCACTATTTCCTCCTGTTTGAGTAATGTTTGAAAAAAACTACAGTGCTACAAAAAAATTAAACTATATATATATATATATATATATATATATATATTTGTGAGCTGTTTTTAAGGATTTTCATAGGACGGGTGGCGGCCGGCTTGGGCCCTTCTGTGTGCAGTTTGCACGTTCTCCACGTGCCTGCGTGGTTTTTCTCCAGCTTCCTCCCACAATCCAAAGACAGGCAGGTGAGGTTAAAAGGCGACTCTAAATTGCCTATATGTGTGACTGTGAGCGAGAATGGTTGTTTGTCTCTGTGTCAGCCCTGTGGTTGACTGGGTGTACCTTGCCTCTCGCCCAGTATCAGCTGGGATGAGCGGTCATAGATAATGGATGCATGGATTTCATTAGGAACCAATGGGCTTGGGGCTGAGTGCCATAGGCAGGGTAGGGAAATCCAAAAGAATAGAGAGATGGGCTAACACACTGCTGGTTATTGTCCTTCACGTCTTTTCCTTTAAGAATCGATTTTATATCAAAACGGACCATTCCACAGCTCCTTGCACTGACACAGATGCAGCATTTTACACCTACGACCTTCTCCACAACCTTCTATGTAACCAAGAAACGTAAGCTGGTGTAAAGGCCATTTCATAAAAAGGTCAAAAGCATGTGGATCCTTTGCTACAGAAAATAATTATCTCTCTTAAGTGGAAGTAAATGTTTGCTTTGATTCAAATACACCAGCAGGCTGTTGTTGATTTGAAGCTGTAGTTCTCTTCTCAACCGGCCACGCTCCAAAGGTAATGTGTTAAATGGTCTCAGATGACTGGCTGTACAACCTGCTGACCTTTAGCTAAACTGACAGCTTTAAGTGAAGAGGTCTTTGAGATGGTTCGTCTATTCAGTGCACATTCAGTTAAGGGACAAGGGTAGAGTTATTCTATATTTTCTTATTGTCAACAAATCCCATGAAAAGACCAAAAACAACACTGTGTTAGTCCATCTCTCAATACTTTCTGGCTTCCCTACCCTGTCTGTGGCTCTCAGGGCAAAGGCCATCAGTTCCTACTGAAAGTGAAAATCACAGACTCACAGGTACATAGTTTGAAAAAGGCTTAGTAATTTCCTAAAACAGCTGGACACTGTAATATTTCACAAACAGGAGGAAATAGTGCATTTGTTGGGGACTATTTTCAGCGGCGGATGAATCCACATTTGGTGCTCTAGTGAGTATTTGGGGCAGCAGGACGGTGTGTGTGGGACTGAGTCCAAATAACCTCCAGTGTGTGTGTTCATGGTGATGAAGGAACAACAGTGTGGCTCACTGATGAGTTTTTAATGGACAACAATGGAGCTCTATGGCTCAGAGAGTAAGATATATCAGGATACTCAGATATAACTTGTTAGTATGATCAATTCATTGTTGGTTTGAGTCTGAACATGGGATTTGTTGACAATGAGAAAAATATAGAATATCACCAGCCTTATATTTTAAGAAATTTAAAATAGAAAAAAACAAACAAACAAAAAAACAATTAGGAGAAATTGAAGTCACGTGGAACCACATGTACCCAAAGACGGCTATCTGGTGGAAGCTAATGGGGCTTCTACAAACAATAAGTGTTGGGTTGAGAAAAGAATCAGAAATAGAAATGTAAGGAAAAGTTTTCATGTGTATAACAGAAAACTATTTAATATAAATTCACATATCATAAGAATTAACCATATTCGAGATGTTTACTTTCCACATTTAACATTTAACTAATAATTGCAGTTAGAGGTAGAGAGTGAGTTGGTGGTATGGTTATACTTCTGGGGATTCTCCGAGCTGCAGGAGCTCCGCATTACAGCATCAAATACATGAGAATGATAAATAACGTGCTGGGAGAAGTGAAAATAATTCATCCCAGGGGAAAACAGAACAAAGACCCTGCAGGGTGCGTACAAACAGAGCTGAACTGAATGAGGAAGAGTCAGCGGCAGCATACAGAGAGCATTTAAAGGGTAATTACGGTATTTTTAAACCAGGGCCCTATTTTTTACATATTTTAGGGTCGAAATGAATAATAGGTACAAAAAGTTTTGGAACTGGTCCAGTAGATTGCCTCCACCGGCAGCCGTGAAACTAGCTGCAATGGCAGCAACAACTCAACCTCTCACGAGATTTCAGAGCGAGACTTTTCCTTGAACAAGACTTTCTGTTTCTGGTTAAACAAAAAGGATCTTCCTCTTTAACAAACAGTCTGTCTCTGTAGGGATCCTTTCCATAATGTTGTCAGACACTTAGAATAACAGTTTGAGCCTGTCTGTTGCAAAAACAAGCACTTTTAGTAGATGGACTTTGACGGGCGCAGTTGCCCGCAAGGATTACATTGCAGCCATTGCAGCCCGTCTCACAGCTGCCGGCGGAGGCGATCTACTGGACCAGTTCCAAAACTATTTGTAAGTATTAGTCATTTAGACCCCAAAATATGTAACAAATTGGGCTAGGTTTAAAAATACCTGAATTACCTGGCCATCAAGTCAGTTATGTGAGATCTAACAGGTGTGGTAACCGTCAGCTAATACAGGAACACATGACAGACTGTGTTCAGTCAACAGTCCACTTTTGCAATGTGCAACAACATGTTTGCCTCAGCCCAAATGTAACAGTCTTATGTCTGTTTTTCCTGATTTTCTGGACTTACAAAGCATTTTTAGAATATGGGAATTCTACAGTATGTTTCAATATCCCAAAGGACCGGAAACACTGTCATCTGCTCCCTTTAAAATTTCTTCTTTATTACTTTCAGCAAAGTAACATTGAGACCAAACTGGCTCTTCTTCAGGTACAGAGAAGTCAAACAGACTCAGGTGTGTCATTAGCCCAGTCCATATCCGTAGGCCTTGTCTACAACCACCTGGATAAGTGCAACCAAGTCTGACTCAAGATAATACCTATTGTATAGTTCATCATGAACTAACATTTTTCACATAGGAAATAATCAAATTTATTTAATAAATTAATATATTCAAATTCTGAGTCTCAGAATTTATGAAAAACATGTCAGGGAATACAATTTTAAAAATATACATTTATAGAATAACTAAGAGAACAATCAACCACAGGGAAATATATCAAGTCTGAAAAAAATGTAAATGTAAATCTTTTACAGCTCAGGAAAGTTAAAAAAGTTTGAAAGCTGATACTATCTAAATCACTGAAAACAGCTTTGAATGAGAATTCATCCCTTTGCTATGATTTCCATCTCAACTAATCAAGTACTTTTTCCTTTTAAGAAAGTTTTGCACTTTTATGAGTCGTCAGAATTAAATTTTAGTTTAATCTTTATAATGTGCATGTTATACTTTTCCCTTTACAGGCTACGTACAGTACAGGGTGTTGTTCCACATTTCTCCCGATTTTCACGACAGATTTGACAGAACTGGCTTAACCATCTTAAAATAGTACCAGGTCAATCCAATAGTGGTATGTGCTCTCATTCACATTACACACAAACACATACAGCTATGCTCATCAGGTACCACCCCCTCCCCCTCCACTCACCTGGTTGTATAGGGCACAGATGTGTAGAGCAGTGTTTCCCGAGGCGTTCTGGGCGCTCATGTCTGCTCCGTAGAACAGCAGATGCTCCAGGTGCTGCACATGGCCATGACGGCAAGCCTGCACACGCACACACACACACACACACACACACACACAGTCAAATAGATAGTAGTTGCAGTAAGAGGCCTTTAACACTAGATGTCAGTGTGCTGCAAAGGAGATAACATCATGAGGAGAAGCAGCTGTACCCTCAGTTTGAACCCGGTCATAAAAAGATGAGTGTGTGCAGAGGGACAACTTACAGAAACGTACAATTGTACAATTGAATTCATGGAGGCAGAGTGTAAAAGACGATTATAAACAGAGGCTGAGCAGGAAGTTATTGCTTTTATGAACCAATGTCCTCTGTAAATGGCTTTAATGTGTGGGGCTGGGGTGACAGATACCATTTAGCTGCTTCAGGTTAAAGTAAGGAAGCGTTTCATCAGGTGAGCAGTGGGATTGAGTTGTGTTACAGAAGCATTTGCAGAGTCCGGCAAAAACATTTGGCTGAATGTGTTTGGATATTTGATTTGTAAAGATCTGTTTTACTGTTGCATTAATCTTAGTTAAAATTATACTCAAATGTCTAACATTTTTAATTTTGACATTGTTAACTGGTGATGATACACCTTACCTCATACCTAGAAGGTATCCTCTGTTATACTCATCGCCAAGAAGAAACTTGTGTTTTGTATGAGCGATTTGGCTAATGGCAGAGAGGATGCCATTATCTATGCCATCAAATACCTGCAAAACTAATGACATTCCCATCAACTGTACTTTGTGCTAATTAGAAAATGTTAGCATGTTAACGCACCAAACAACCAAGATGGTGACCATGATGAACATTATACCTGCTTAGCATCAGCATAGTTAGCATTTAGCTCAAGGCACCACTGTGCCTAAACACAGCGTCACAGAGCCGCTAGCATGGCTGTAGACTCTTTGTCTTGTTGCTTGATAAATAACTTAAAACAATTAAAATATTATCGACAAACTGTTTCAGCTCAAATCGTTTATTCTTAGTGCTGAAATTCAGAGGATGTGTTTTCAGTCTGTAGTATGCATTATCATTAGAAATGGTGGGAGAACAAGTAAGAGAAGAGGTTATTAACGATGTCGTGAATTTGAATATTTGTATGATTCTTTTTTTATGGTAATCATGGGTTTTATTTCTATGTTGTGTAAATTAGTGTTGGATGAGAAAGATTTTTTCAGGATTTTATGAATGAATAAACACCACCTTGAACTCAGAACTAGCAGCAGCCTTCCTGTTGTTCACTGTCCTGCCTGACGGCTGATCGCTATCGTGACTGAAACGGAACAGATGGGGGAAGGCAGAGATTTTGCAACTCGACAGGGAGCGATATAAGCAGTCTGATAAAGCTGATGGCCTAAACACACGGACTCATGCACATACACACAACACTGTGTGGGGACGCTCGTTTGTCACTGCTGCAGGGCGGCTCTCCTTAAATGGCTTTATCTACTTCTACAGGGAACAGCTGCCAAGACGAGACAGCCGGGGAAGGCTGTGTGTCTGTGTGTGCTTTAGTAATGCTTTCCCAATACAAGCTGTTGTAAATAACAAACAGCCAAAAATCCTTCTGTGTTCGTGCGTGTGCACCTGGTGAATCTGCTTGTGTGTGTGTGTGTTTACCTGGTGAACTTCATGCCAGCCGTTCTCGTCCTGGCAGCAGACGAAGGCGTGGTGGTTCAGCAGGAGCTCGCAGCAGCCCGGGTCTCCTCCCACCACCACGCTGTGATACAGGGGGGTCAGACCACGGCTGTCCTTGTAGTCTGGTGAAGCTCCCAACTCCAGCAGTGTCTGAGGACGGACAAGTGTGTGTGTGTGAGGGGGTGAGATGGGGGGTCAAAAACATACAGAAAGGGGATGCATGAATTATTAAGCAAGGTGGGTCATCAAGTTTGTAGCTATTCCATTTTCTTTTCCAGTCTCTTTAATGGAAGATTTATAATAATAATAATAATCATTATCATGATAATAAACCTTATTTCTTAAGTTCTTTTTTAAAACAAAATGGTACAAAGGGCTTTAATCTGTCACAAAAGACAAAGCACAACTGATTAAAATATCAAAGCTGATAAAAGTTTAAAAGGAGAATTGAAGATGAAACAAAAAAAGAAAAGTGCAGTTATTAAAGTGTTCATAAAAGTGCACTGTCAGATAGATTTAAGAGACAAAACAGGTTTTGCTTGTCTTAGCTCCTCGGGATAGAAAAAGTCTCATCTCGTCTCGTCTTTAGCCTTCACTTTATTAGAACGGTCAGAAGCGTCATCCCTTCCTCCCCTCATCGTGCTGTTAAGTGACGATGATGTGAATCAAGCAGGTGTGAAAAGAAGGTGCCTTTACCGTGAGTGTGACCTGGTTCTTGGACCGGGCAGCTTTGTGGAGGGCTGTCATGCCGTCTTTGGCTCTGAAGTCCAGGTGAGCTCCTCCAGTCTTCAGCACCTTGATTATCTCCACCACGTTGTCCAGGTGAGCTGCAAATGTCAGTGGGCTCTCTAGAAAAAGAAGTCATAGATAGAGTATTGTTTTGTGAATGTAATTTATCTTTATTGGAGAGCAGGTAAAGAACAAGAAACGCCCAGCAGAACCCAGATGTGTTAATGATTAAAATATATCCAGCAGGTTTGCCTTTAATAATTCAAAAAGTTAAGTCAAAGAGTTATTTCCTAATAGGAGCTAAAAAAAGCTCCTAAACATACTACGACTAAAACAGTGATTTTAATTACCTCTAGTAACAGCAGTATGGCAGACTCCAGGGACTGATACTGAGCATGTGATGACAGTTTGTTTTCTTTGGTACAAACCACCTGGGAAAAGTCTGCTTGCAGTTTTCTATTTGCTCAGTTTAAGTTCACGCTGAACAATTACAGACGTCACACCTGTAGGGTATTTCATATAGAACAACACCAGGTAAGCCAGTTTCTTTCCTTATTTTCCAGAAACTCGTGGTTAAAATAAGCATAAGCTAAGTAGCAAGAAGTGAAGCATATCCTTCAGACTAGCCTGGCCCCAGAAAAGGTTCACCTCAGACTGATAAAATACAATCATTCAGGCCAAGTCAAAACTAAGTGAACCCGTGTTTTTGGTGGTGTCACGTTGAGGGTGTTTAACTGCTCATTTGAACTGCTTCATGAGTTTTAATGGCAGACAGGAAATCCTCTGCGTTTATCTTGTGGGGATGCCACAGTGGATGAGTGTAATTGAGAGCACCTGCCGAGAAGGCGCCGAATTCTGTGGACTCCCACTTGGAGAAATGTCTTCAGCTTCTCAGCAAAGGTCCAGTGCATCCATTTATTTTGACTCTCTTTATCTGATATTGTCATTCTGTTTTTCCATAGTGTAATTTTACTGTTCTTAATTCTGTCATATTTATTGTATTGTCTGTACGTCCCAAAAACAAAGACAGGAGAACTGCAGCACTCCAGAGGACAAAAACAGCAAGACAAACACCTCACGTGTTGATCTTTTGGGTAAATTTATTTGCACTCAGTAGACAAATACCAAATCTGCTGATGTATTGTGGCGAGAAGCCTTCATCAGAGCACGTTTGACAGCTGTAATGTAAATAATTACCTGTACCTGTATAACCTGTACTGACATCTATTGCACATCTGTCTGTATGGATTCCTCCTCTGTTGCTCTTCCTGAGGTTTCTTCTAATTCTTGCCATTAAAGGGGGCGTTTGGGGAGTTTTGTGATTTCGGGCTGTATAAAGAAAGTTGACATGGACAAATCTGACTTTCTGTACCCTTAGCTCAGCTCAGGTGTGGTTATTTTCAAATGCAATTGATTTTGAATTGACATTTATCTCTTTCTGTCTGACTATGCCAATTGTTTGCACCCATGCATGTCATGTGTTGCAAGTATGTATGCAATGCCCAGTGGGAAGAGCAAAGGGACAGATTCTATCTATCCAATCTTACATTACACTTCTGACAAACTACACCACAGTTCACTTGAAGGAGGCCTGAGACTCAGTTTCAGTCTCTTCACTGTGGTTAAGTGGTTGGCATTCAAGTTTGAATGACACTACGCTCACCTGCCAAAATGAGCTAAAGGTGCACGCTCCAGATTTCAAATAAGCTGCTCCAGATAAAGTGTACATGTGAATGAGGTTAGCTTCACAACGAGGCTGTGGCCTAGCATGAGCAATTCTGCTCTTTATTTGGGATTTTACAGGTTTTCTTTTTATTGTTACCTCTTTTGCGCTGATGTTATTAACCAGGCTGATCAAAGCAGGTCAATTGTCTGTCATAACTAATTAGAGTAATGAAAACCTTGCTGTGATTAAGACATCATTAGACATGTCAATCTAAATGAGGTCATCAAAATAAGGCACTCAGAGACAATTGATGTGTCCTAATTTTCTCGATGTACTCTACAAGAGTCTTTCACAGTATGCTGTTTTTGCAGTTAGTATAAAAGAAATCAACACACGTATCTGTTTAATACTCACAGGTTGTGCCAGTGGACCTCAGCTTTAAACTTCTTCTTCTCAATGCAAAATGTCTTTCAAAAGACCATATTTGTGTTTTCTGTCTTTCTGTAGCTGTCTCATCAGCATTTGCAATATCATTTAATTTTTCCCAGCTAGGAGCAGCTCTTTCAGTTCCTTTCTGCATTGCACTGTGGGACAGCACCCATCAACAGCACAAGCATTTATTAGCATGCATACTGACTTTTAAGCTGTTCTAGCGTGGGGATGGCAGTAGGCTTGTTGGAGATGAGCCAGGCCTGTTCAGAATCGATCACCGGCGATTGCTGCACAATGCATGCTGGTTAGCTTTGTGTCCGACTTGATCCCGACTTGCTCTGACGTCATGCACATGTGGGCAAGACCCAGGGCATGATGGGAAACGCCTGGCTGTTGCCTGATCAAAGAACTGATTGGCTCTTAGTTTTGAATAGAAAATCCTAATTTTCTGTGTAATTGTGATATTTAACACTAGATTGTAGGCTATATGTTGTGCAATGAAGGTTTAGTCTGTTAACAAACATCTTGTGTGGTTGATGATGATGATGATGATAATAATAATAAAGGTTATTTCAGCCATAGCTATTCAAACGTGGTCTGCAAACTGCAGGTAGCCTACAGGTGGATCTAACAGGATGTAAATATTTCTGTGACTTCCTGTATATTCTTTGAAGGTGCCGGAAAGTGTCCGACTTCACTGCAGCTTTTCGTCACAGCGCCCCCTGCTGCCGCCTGATCTCGTCCACTTTCCAGGCGAGGCGCAGTTCATCTCGAACTACTGTCAGTTGGTCGGTCAATACACCACTTTGGTCCAGACTGAAATATATCTCTATAAGTAGTGGATGGAAAGCCAGAATTTTGACAAAAGATACAGCTTCTTGTAAACGTAACATTTACCAAAGGAAATGAAACCTCCATGTTTGTTGTGATAGATTATCAATCAATCAATCACTTTATTTGTCCTCCAGTGGGGCGATTTGGTATGAAATACATTTAGCACACATAAAACACAAGACAATACGGACACAACACCAAGACTGCGGATAAGTGATACGATTTGTAAATAAGTTATTGAGAAAAACAATTCATTAATAGAAAATAAGTTAAAACAGCATCTACCTTTTCCTCCTGGAGTTTAGGAGGGAGATGGCAGAGGGTATAAAAGAGTGTTTAAATCTGTTAGTATTAGCTAAGGGGAGTCTGAGGAGGGAACCAGATGGGATACGCTGAAACTGTTGGTGTAGAGGCTGGGAACAATCTGACAGTATGGATTCTGCTTTCTTATGTACCTGTTTGTTATGAAGATCATGCAGAGATTCCAGTGCAGTGCCTGTTATTTTGCAGCAGACATTTACCACCTTATTTAATAAGTTTTTCTGTTTGACCTTGAGAGATTGAAACCAGCAGATAAGTGAGAACAGACTCAATAAAAGAACGATAAAACATTGTCATCAAGGTCCTGTCAACCTGGAATTTTGACAGTTTCCTGAGACAGAAAAGACGCTGCTGGCTTTTCTTGTACACCATGTCAGTATTTATCTCAAATGACAGCTTGTTGTCTAGTATGGTTCCCAAATATTTGTATGATTCTACTATTTCTATATTCTGGCCATCAGTAACTGTACTGTCAGGAGAGGGGTGGGAACGTCTAACATCAATGCACATGGTCTTAGTAATGGTCTTAGCTCAGGCAGTTTTCAAAGTAATTTCTCACATTGTACAAGTGCGAATGGCAGCAAGTGGCTTCTTCTGAATGGATTACAATGAGCCTCGATTTCTCCAACTGTGCTGACTGTGTGCAGACATGAGCAGCTGGGAGAAGAGCAGCCTTTATATTTTCTTTTCTTGATCACATGGAGGGCTTTTGCTGGACAGCCTAAATCAATAGCTAGTAAGAGCTGAGTAACAAGTCCTAATCCGCAGAGACGCCTCTCCCCATCAACAATAAGGCGTTCATTTAACAATAGCTCTCAAAGCCCATTAAGATAACCTCAATTCTCTGCTTAATAACCCTTTCTCCTCTCAGCTCCACCTTTATTTGCCTCAATAGACCAGTTTATTTTCTAGCCAATCTCTGTCCACTCAATACTGGCTGTTAAGAGCACCTGCGCTGCAGAGATACCCTTGACATATTCATTAAATGGTCATAAATAAACATAATTATTAAACCACCGCTGGTTACCGAATGATTGTAATGAGCTTTTAAATACAAGCTGCTTTAGATGATTGCTAAAAGTTATTTTGAACTCAGTGGAAGGTAATCCTTCTCCCAGCACAGTACTCAAAGGACCCTCTTCAGAAAGGATGATTTCTGTTGTTCTAGACAGAACAGCAAGGGTTTCTTTCTCACAGAGTGCTCTTCATCAGTCCTCACTGGCTGATTAGTGTTGCCCATGTATCAGTACAGCTGAACCTTGTGTGGTTCTCAGTGCCACAGTAATACGAGCACCGCTGAAGCACAGCTCTCCTGCTGTGTTTTAACTACAATGCCTTGAGAGTTTCCTGTCAGTCCTACGGATTGCTGACTCCCGTTCCCATTGAGCATGATACTCATCCAAAAGCCGATATGACTGAGTAGAGGGCTGAGGGCGGGGTGAGCTGGCAGAATTAAAGTGATATTCCAGTCAATTCTAGCATTTTTTTTTCAGCCACAGACTCTTCCCTCCCAGGTGCAAGACCGATTGTCTCAGAAGCTGCTTTGTGCACATTGTGGACATATATTTATACTCATTACTGATCCCTGTCTTCACTCACAACTCTGGATCAGTTTAGACCACCTCTGTTGCACTCCCCTTGTATCTTGTACATTGACTATTATTTGTACATTTGCACATTTTCTTCTTTCTTTTTTTTTCTTTTATTGCTGTTTGGATTTCTATTGTGTTTATTTATCTGCTCTACTCTTCGACTTGCTGCAATAACACCTGAATTTTGCCCACAGGGGACAATAAAGTTTCATCTTATCTTAAAGGGTTTTTTGGGGAGTTTTTCCTTATCCAAATCAAGGGTCTAAGAATGGAGGGTATGCTGTACAGATTGTAAAGCCCCTTGAGGCAAATTTGTGATTTGTGATATTGGGCTGTATAAATAAAAATGGACTTGACTTTTGGGTATTAAACGCTCACCATTTGTAGGCTTGAAAGACGGGTTTAAAAGGTTTGTAGCTTTCTCCTTTGTTGATGACGGCTTAAATTCATGGCAGTTGCAGTGGATTTCAGTGTTGACCCAACTGAAAAAATGTATGAAAATGTCCAAAGCAACTTCTCAAGCCACCACTGTAGCATTATCTGCATCTCCACTGTTAATCTGTGTGCTTAGTAAGTTTCAAACACTCAGATTTTTGTGAAAATAAGGCTAAATAGACTGCTGTCTTTTGCACACGTTGGAGCATCTGCCTCAAGCTCTGATCTATTCAGTTCTATGCAAACAGCTGCTTATTTACACATCCAGCAGTTATGGAGTTATGGATCCTTCATTTGCAGTCGTGTTTCTGGCCACATGGTGAAAGTAAGTCCAATATTTCCTCTTTTTTAGCTTTGTTTTTGGTCTCCACCAACTCCTGAGGGAAATGTCTGGCTCTTACTTATAAAACGATTGATTATAGCCACTTTAAAGGATAATCGTGGTTTACTTAGATGGGTCTCACTGTCCATTCATTTAGCCAGATTATCTAAACTAAACTTTTTTGGGGTGAGCTCATCTGAAATGTCAGTAATAATCCCTCACAGTGTGATCACAGGTACAGTGAGTATGTTAGATCAAAGCTAAACTTTAAGTTGGTCTGTAAACTGTGAGGGATGTTTAAACGACCAGTTTGGGTAATACTTTTACCATTTCATCAATTTGTTCCCTGTCTTATCATCTTACTGCTCATGTTTATCTAGATGTTGTTTTCATTTTCCAGTCAACATCAAAATGCAATTACAAAGTGTTATAACTTTAACGCTTAACCCGATTTTACATTTTCCCTCATTTACTGTTAATACATCTGCCCTCAACCTGCCTTACCCAGTTCCACTTCACTTCACTTTCATTATCCAGGATGCATTTGGACAGCCACAGGAAACACACAGTTATACTTCCTCTCAACTCAACAGGTTTTGTGAGTGAAGTCCTTTTTGGCCAATTGAGGCTACTGTTGAGAAAGATGCGTGTGTTCCCCTTGATGGATTTCAATATCTGATGTTAATCACAAGCACAAGCTCCACAGCAAATTAAGTCAAGTGTACAAGTGAGTGGATGTGCATGTTTGGAGATAATATGTTATTATTCTTGCCTGGTTTCAGTCTCCCCAGGCACGACTCTCTGCCTCCAAGTGGGCCTGTGAGGACTCATAACTATTATGCTAGCCTAGCATTGCATGAAACACTGTGTTGAGAACACATTGACATTAGGACACAGCTCATTACGCCGAGCACTGCCCTCGTTTGGTTGTGTGTAAAAACACAGAGCCAAGTCTTTGGCTACAGTGACTCTGTTTACTCAGGATGCAGCAGGCTGACTGAACACACATATTCCTCTCAGGAACACCTGGTACACAACTCGAATGCTTACACCTGGAAGATACTCAGCACAAACAAAATCCTTCACTGCTGCCCAGAGGGCAACATTATCCACTCGAGTAGCTGGCTGCTTGGTACCTTTCTGAACTCCTGGTATGGTGGTATTTAGTAACCTGAAGCGTCAGATGGTTTGTTACACAGAACCGCTTGAGAAGTCGGTCTTGGAAACAGTTTGGAAAAGGGCAGGCACTTTCAAAAGATACTTGGCAGGTGATAAGATGAACCATCTGTCTATCACGTCTAACTTCAACCAATCAGATCAACAAAGCACATGATGTAGTAGCAGAGCCGAAGCCAGTCCGGAGAAAAAGAGTGAAAACATCTTTTCCATGGAGAAAAGCCTTCAGTGTTGCTCTTCTTTCAATGAAGAAATACTCTCCAGTTCTGATCTAACTGATGCTACAGCAGCAGCTACGCTAACCTCTTTAGGAGCCGCCATTGTTGTTTTCAAACCAACAGTCAAAGTCGTCACACCTAAACTACGCCCAACGCTGCGAGTAGTTCTTTATAGGACGCTGATTGGTCCGAACCACTGTGGTTTGGCCACAAGAGCATAACTTGAAGCCCGGCAAGATGGATTTGTGATCATGTAAATCCAGCTTCCTTACAAGGTAAGGTATTTAGCAGGCCTTTTTACATTTGGCACCAAAGCCAAACAGCTATCTCTGTTATAGCACAGTTTACTATTGCAGCACCATCAACTAAGGCTGGAATTTTAACAGGCTGTTGCCTCCCTCTGTGTTGTCTTGAAGGGTCAACATTTCTGGTACCAGGCCATGCTAATAGTGTCAGTTTATGTGTCCATGTTTAGAGGTATCTGTCTCTTTAAACAAATGCTGCCACCCCAACTCAACAGATTCTAATGGAATTATTTGTGCACCACAAAACTTGTCGGTTACTATTATTTCTTTGGTAGAAAGTAGTTCAAAACAGTCGCAAACAAACTAAATTCCATTCCCCTCCATTGTTTCGGTGTGTTAGAATAAGCTGCAGAGGCAGATATCTCAAAACTCCAGCCGAAACCTAGACTACAGTACCTGCATTGCTACCACAAGTGGTAAGAGAGAAAGTATGGTTTTTGTGATTTGGGCGAACCAACTAGGTCTATTCAGATTCGGATTCTCTTTTTTAAAAAAAACGTATTTGCGTATGTGAGTTCAGGTGTCCGTTTCAGATCGGATCCAAAATGTTTGACACATGAAGACCTCTTGAACCTTTAAGGGGAGATTTGAACAACTAATTGCTGCCTCAGCTCTGAAAATGACACCCACATGTCTCTCATTACTTGTTAACCTACATACTGCACAGGTAATTCTATACCTGAGTCTACCCTGAAAGCCCATGCAGGAAGTGGCCACACTGTGAGAATATTATGTTCAGAATGATGAAGGACATTTGCTAGGACTGTGACCTGACCAACCATTTGACATGAATTGGGATTATTGATGGTCAAACTGGGGAACGGGACTCAGGAGGAATTGATGACTAGCTTACTCTCTCTCCACTATTTCTTTGTTTCAGCTTGTGTGTTTCTAAAAGCCCTCGGTTACAAATGCAGATTCCTGATTTGGAGAATCCCCTGGTGTCGGAGGAACACATATGCAGGCATATACTCACATTTAAATGCACTACTCTTTATTTTTTGGAACTCATATGTGTCATTGACATTCAGTTTTAAGTCTGAAGTATTTGTCTGCTTGAAGTGTTGGGTGTTTGTGCTTGTATGCAGGGTGCAGCCTTACCACCAGTCTCACTGTCATGGTAGTTGGGATCGAAGCCCCTCTCCAACAACTTAGACACTTTGTCCACCTGATTATGCTGGATGAGGTCCATGAACTTCCTCAGATTGGCCTGCACAAAAACCAGAGAAGAGAAAGAGCTATTACAGTGAGAAGAAAGAACAAATGGTGGTGGGTGTGAGAGAGAAAAAGACAGGATGGAGGTTCGGAGCTGTAAAAAGACTGAAATAGAAGTTGAGATAGAGAAAGGTGTAGAGGGTCAAACATAACGGAGGGTGAAAAGTGGAAGCGTTTAGGAATACAGTGCGAAACAGAGGGAGACTCGCTGTTAAAGATGGAGGAATATAAGGTAGAATAAAAGGCTACTGAAACCAGGAAGCGCAGTAGGGGAGATGACAGGATTCAGAGTGTGGCGATTTTGGGGAGTGGAATGGCTGCTCCTCTCTGTTCTGTTCCTGTCTGCTTTCTTTCCAGGCCGCATGACAAAAATAGATAAGAGAGCAGATCCCCGAAGGAGCGGAGAAAATGAGGAAAGAAGAATGAGATAGCAGAAGAAGGAGAAGACAATGGGTAGCAATAAAAGAATAGACTGGGAAGAAAGGCACAAGAATAAATGAGGAGGAGTAAAAAGCCAGGGACATGGGGTGTGAGTCGACTTAAAGGTAGGGAGGTCCTGATCACATCGTGTTGCCCCCGATCCCGATCCAAATCAAAGATAAATATTGAGCCAGTTCACAGAAGGAGATGATATTTATTTCTCATGATAATTCTAGTATTTTCCTACCGTATGCAGCTCGACGGTACCCATTCAGGGCATTTGTGATAGATAGCATTCTTGTAGAAAACCAACAAATAATTCAAAATGGATCAGGCTTTATTTAGCTCTATCCCGATCCTGCATCTCAGCTTGAGACACCCCTGCTAAGAGGCTCTTTATTGCTCTCTAGAGCATCTTAAAATGACAATAATACAAAAGACAACGTGAGCTAACGTGAACATGATGTCAGACTGAATAATAAAGCGAAAAACAAAACGGTCCTTCAGTCTGATCATCAGGTTAACATTACAGCTTCACAGTGCACACTGTGTGTAGCTTTTAACAACTGGTGTACCCACAGAAAACAAACACAGGCTTGACAATAGATCTGGCTTTTTATAGCCCCGACCAATCCATCTAAAACCCCTCCGTGAATCGGTCCAGATCCTTATCCTGTGAATCTGCTCGGAAGTTCATTGCTAAAAGACTTTTTTAATTGCCTTTCTATCAGCGTCACCAACACCGAGCATTATTATTAGATTTTATTAGCTTAATATTCAATGTTTTCTTTGGTTTACTACTTACTAGTTTCCTAGCTAAATTCTCTGCATACCCGAAGATCATTTTGTGATAGGAAATCAAAAATTATTTTAATTGACTGAGTTAAACCAAGCAAGCTTGACCACGGATAAGAAGTGCTGCTGTTTAGATACCAACCATGATGAGTCACTGCCTGTTCAATATCTGCAAATGTCAAGGGTTCACGTACATGGCCCTGTGTTTTCATGCAATGTTTTATTTAATGTAGCTGATATGTCCCCTGTGTGTCTGTGTGTGTGTGTGTGTGTGTGTGTGTGTGTTTGTGTGTCTGCAGGCCCAGTGAATCAGAGTCTGGAGGATGGTGCCTCTGTCTGTCTCTCTCTCTCTCTTTGCTGAAACAGGTTGGGAGGCTGGCGGTTGATTGGCTGTCTCAGTGTGAGTTCCAGCCAACCACAGAGCACCAGACTGCACAGCAAACAGGATTAACTCCAAAAAGTCGGGTCAGGCCAAGAAATGAGGAGGAAAGAACTCAGTATTAGAAATAAAATGTCTGTTATAGAAGAGCCACATTTTCTGACTAATGACTTTCGCAAAGAGTGTAAACGAGTTTGAGTGTGCGTGTGTTCGTCTCCCTGCTCCACATTTATAAAACACATTTTTCTTCTTTGCCTTTTTTTTTATTTTTCATCCTCCTTCCTTTCTAGTTGCTTCCCCTGTCCTCTCTTTCTCGCACTCAGATGTAGAATTCAGAGCAGCTGTCAGACAGTTTCCTAGCGTGCCGCTAACAGAGAGCTGCCAGAGACACTTATGCTTTTGGCTGCACTACAGGATTACAGTAGCTATGGGACAGCAGCCCAGAGCTAGCCTTACTCGACGATGAAAAGGCTAAAAATCTTCAATTTACTGTAGAGATTTACTTCAATTCATGTGGGAGGGAGGAGAAAGGGCCAGGGAGGGGCCTGCTGTTGGGGCTGGCAGGAAAAAAAGAGACTGCTTCTGAGCAGCATACAAACTTACAGATTTTCAAATAAGCCCAAATTGACAGGTAAGCTTCACTGTGAGCTTGCTTGGAGTGTCACACAGTTCAAGCTGCCAAGAATTAAACCAGAGACAAACACTCTCTTACCCGAATCCACCAGTGAAGCTGCTAAATAGATAATGCAATCTGTGAGTTTTTTATTTTATTTTGGCAACACCTTTGGCGTGAAACAGTCATTACTGTGGTGTTTTCACACTGCACTTCCCAGAGGCCAGTTGACAGTCAGACTGAGGTGGGCGGTGCTGTGACATCTTTTTCTTGAATTTCTTTGTCTGTTCAGCTGCTCATTCTAGCTCTCCAGTTTGTCTCCTATGTGGCAATGTTTCCCTGTATTTCAAAATCAGAGTGGAGGAAGAGCGGAGTGGAAGAAAGGCAGCATTTATAGCTGACTGGTAACAAAAGAGTGATTCAGCTGCCTTTACCCAGTTTCTGAAAGCTTTTATCTGATGTTCTAAACACTCAGTCAGGTGTCAGGTAGGTCCTTCCAGGAAGAACATCCTCTGGCACACAGTAACCAATGTGTGTTGTGCTTCCAGTTTATAGATCTCTTTTCAATATGTTTTTACCGGACTGTGTAAAATCTCCTTGATAATTTGATGAACACACAGGAAATGATGCATGCTGTTTGTTTGAGTGCCAAAATCAAGTTGGAATAAACATGTCTAGATGATGGTGTTGATTGCCACATTTGCATAACCAGTTTCTGCTTACAGTCAAAGCTGGCACTTGTGATACTGTAATAAATCATTTAAGAATCATTTAAGAACCCAAACTCCTCAAACAAAGCTTACATTTAAATTTAGAGTTAGTAGAGAAAACTCCTACCAAATAGTCTCACCTTTGTATGAAGTTTGGCGATCTGTTTCTCGTCCACATTGGGCTGCCTGTAGACTCTGCTCTTGTAGCGGAACTGTTGAGTGAAAGACAAATTATTAAAAAAATGGCTCCAACAAGGCTTCTATTAAATCTCTGTTCCAATAACAGTATTCATTTGAGAACTGATAACCTTTCCCTCAAAACTCTCTGTCATGAGTTGTTTACTTCACACTTCTGGGTGCATCTTGAAAGCAACTGTTCGTCTGGAAAGAGGATCACTAGTGGATTAAGCCTAAAGGTCTGTTCAGACCAAATACGAAGCGTTGCACGATTACATAGAAAGTCAAAGCAAAGATGCGAATAGTCGCAAATTGACGCAATTACACGTCCACACAAGTTGAAATGTTTCAACTTGAGTGGAAAATCCGCGTGATGTGACTGTGTTACAAAAGCCTATCAGTGTTGAGATTCTTCTGACTTCACAGAGAATTAGAAATGGAGGACAAATATTGTCGCTGTCTAGCTGAAACAGGGTTCTCCAAGCAATATACAGCTGAATCAGGAGCTTCTCAGTTTGAGGACGGCATCTTCCAAAGGAAAACAGAGACTGGAGCACACTGATGGATTTGCAGCCTTTTCTTTTATGCCAAACCACAAACTTAGTTTATCACCATATGCATCACCATCCAATGAAGTAGACAGATTGAAGGCGCTCACAGTCAGCACCAGCAATTAGACCCATCCCCTGGAACACGCAGTGATGCACTTAGAGAAACACCCCAACCACAAAGCATAACATTTCTATCTGCTTATTCCAGGCATCATCAAGACATGGTGCCACTATGCACGTTCAAGAAAGAGGGATTCAAACTGAAGAACGTAATTGACCCAAGATGCAAGTTCACTGGCTGCAAAGATTTCACACTGCAGGATTTATACAGATTCAGACTTACGAGATTAAAGATTTTTGTTTATTTTTGTATAATTTTTGTTAAACTTAAATAGATTTTCAGTTTGCATCTCAGACAATCCTTCGTCATTGTTGAATCTTCTACTTGGGAATTGGCCATATAGCCCAGCCCTAGTGCACAGGAACAGAAGATGTACATGGGAATTGACATATTACTGCCACCTAATTTAGTTTATGTAACAACAAATAACTTAGATTCCATCACTGCTAACTGGAGTAATAATCTAACTGAACAACAGTTTACCTCCAAAGATGGGACACCCTTGCTGATTGGCTGGGGGTACTCTCGGAGGATGCGCTCTTCATCCAGGAACTTGCCGTCCCTCCCATTGCTAGCTGGCTGGAAAAGCCCGTAGTTGAGCACGTCTTTCAGGCTCTGATTAAGCGTACACAGGATCCGCTGCTTGGCAACCCAGACCGTCGCATCCGGGTTGAACCGCATGCATTTCTGGTGGTGTTTGGGGAGGGGAAGAGGGAGGGGAAAAGAGACAAACTGATTAAAAAGTGATGACTGGAGTGTTGGCTGGCAGTCAGTCACTGCAATCAGCACAAATGAAATATTCATCTTTGAAAGAATAAGGAAAACAATGTAATGTTATCAACTTGTGACAGACATTTCACTTGAACTGGACTTCCAACTTCTGATTGACAGATGCAAATAGGCTGGGACGTAAGAGTGATGAGTGGATTTGAATACAATCACAGAACAATGGGGTCCAATCAGAATAGTTCACACACGTCCAAATTGGTGCTTTAATAACACAAACCCTGTCCCAGTTCCTACAAATAAACCATGACTGCCATGCAGCACTGCCAAGCTTTTGTATTGTTTTATTGTTGTCATGCTATATGTTAAACAGGGCCACTTCGCCCACCCTCTGCCCCCTGGTCTTTCCAAGTTCCAGCTTCCCTGGAGTGAAAAAAACATACAATGCAGGACTTCTGGCCTCGTCTGAATCAGGGAGGATTATGGGCGCTGTGCCGTGGCATTCAGGAAGTGTCTGTGAGTGTTTATAGCTGGATGTGCTGCTCAGCCGGCGATAGCAGCCCTGCGTCTGTGATAAAGGCTGAAGGGATGAGCAGTCTGTGAACTCTGCCTAGCCATAATCCTCTCGCCTGGCGTTGAGTGGGTTGAGGAGAGAAGAGGAGGGGATGGTAAGATGAAGAGTTGAAGGTACAGTACACAAACAGATGTCTGGCATCTGGCAGGGCTGCTTGGGCTGATACGGCCTTCTTTCCCTCTGTTGGTTCATTACGGTGGCAAATTTCCATCTGCTCCCATTATTGCTGCCTCCTCAGCCCTCAAGTTCAACTTAAACAATGTGTATGAAGTTTCCAGGGAACTGGGAATCAGTGTTTTTCAAAGTAGAGGCAATGATAAAGGTGCATAGTGTGTACGAGCTTGTGCCATGGTCATCATCACAGAAAGAGTAAAACAGTTGTGTCCCAACTGTAACAAAACAAAATAAGAGCATAAACAGTATAACCACAGTCTTATGGGTTAATTACTATACTGTCGTCTTCAGTGGTTAAACTCAACAATGTTACTGGAGCAGTTCAGGGTTCAGAGGGTTAAAGGAAAATTCCAGCAGCCCGTTGCACCAGCTATACGCAAGTTCCCTCTTAAGTCCAAACTAACTGATACACTGAAACTAGTTAGTTTGATACTGAAGCTGTGTTGATGTTTGGTTGCACCGCGGAGACGTGAGGTTCATCTTAGCTACTCTGGCGTAAAGTCCACACTAACCAAAATACTGTCGCAGAAAATGACGTTTTCACTTCCTGTGGCCAATAACATCACTGTGTTGTCTCTCGTGCCCAGTTGTCTTTGAACACTTTGCTACACAGTAGCTAAGAGGCTAACGGCTAAAAATAGCTAACGTTAATCACCAAACAACAACAAAAAATACGAACTAGAACAAACAACCTTCATCTACAGCTAGAGCCAAATAACAACAGTAACATTGAGTGTTTCATTAATAGGTACCCTGTTAATGAATCAGATTTAAGTTGTAACTTCTGCCTACGCTGGAACTATTTCAGCTGGTGCAACCCTTCAAATGTTAGTAGCGCATAAACTCCGACCTAAGTTAGAGATTACGTTTAAACTAGGCTACATTTGAACTTACACACAGCTGGTGCGACCCAGTGCAGTATTTTTCAAGCTGGGTATTATTCTCTAAAGTGTGGCCACGCTTGTCTCTCAGTCCAGCCCTCTGGATTATCTATTGGAGCTACTCAGAATGGTCACAATTATGAGAATAAAACCCAGGAACCTTTCTTTAAGGTACTTTCAGAAAGCTAACAGTTGTTGCTGCCAACGCCTCCATTGTTTCCAGTGTAGACATGACAGCACATGGCGGCAGTGGCAACGGGTGGTCGGGCAGCTATCACTCTTGTGAACACTATTTGCTGCTGTTGTCTGACTTGATGATGTTTTAACTTTTTTCAACTGGTCACTGTGGCTCAGCGTATGACCATGGGAACTGTGAGAAACAGTGGTAGCTTTTCAGCCTTCTCAAATCTTTCATTTGTGGTCCAAGAATTCAAAGCAACAATCTTTGGAAAACTAGCTGGCTTGTCTAACCTCAAGTCTGCCATTGTGTCCAATCTTTGAATCATTAGCAAAACAAGCTCTGAAAAGATGGCGTCTCCATCTGGATGTAAGAGCTGTGTACTGGCATGAAATGAGAGGGGAGATGGGTGAAATAAAGTGAGATAAAAAGCTTATTTGAGGAGGACAATTTGAAGATTGTAGAAGAAGCAAGGACACAGAAAAAGCATGTGGGGAAGAGGAAACGTTACCACCCTACATCTGTTTCTCATGGCCCAAGATGTATTTGTAGTGTTGGTTTGTGTGGAAGAGAGGACCGATGTTACAGCTGCCACCAGCTTTAGTCTCATGGCTCATTAAAACAATTTCAGAATGTCATCAAGAAAAAGTTAAAGGAGTAGTTCGACATTGTAGGACATACGCTTGTTCGCTTTCTTTTGCACTCTTTTAAAAGTTAGATGAGATGATCGGCACCACTTTCAAGTCTCTGCATACGGAGCTGGAGCCAGGAGGTGATTAACTTAGCTTAGCATAAAGACAGCTAGTCTGGCTCTGTTTCATCTGTACACAAACAAACGTACATGTGGTTTTATGTGGCGTTACGTGCTGTAACTATTTCTTGGCGAACGGCAGCCAGAAAGTCTCTGAGCTGGGCTGCGTTGCCAAGAAATTGTTACACATAACTGTTTGTCGTTTTTTACATGTGTGATTGTGTAAGGATAAAACAAATTGAGATATAACGTGCCATTCACTGAGCTTTAGAGGTCTTGGATGGTGTATTTTTGAACTTTGGACAGAATCAGCCTAGCTGCTTCCCATGGCTGTATTATAAGAACTGGATACGGGACCCAAAGATGGCGCCTATTCAGTTCAGTGAGAATTGCTCGCCTGGCACATACACCAAAAAAAGTTTCTAGCTTCCGGGTTTACTTCCGGGGTATGCGCCCCACAGTGGTATGTATCTTCTCATTTAACTCTCGGCAAGTAGGTGAATAAGCGTATTTTCATTAGATGTACTGACAGCAAAAAGCTATTTTGATTAACCTCATACAATCTCTTTTAAATACATCAAATGTTCTGACTGCAAAACCTTACTTCTGATACTACAGTATCCATCAGGGCTGGAGCTGGAGGCCGGGCTCACATGCACGTGCTGAGTGCGTTTGAATTATTCAACTGAGTTTGATTTCCAAGTGGACTGTGTGACTCAATCATGTGATCAAGTGGCACCACTGAGTGCTCAGAATGCTCATGAATGTGAAATCAGGAGCATTAGTGCATACATGTGAGAGAGCTTAGTGCACATGAACACACACACACACACACACACACACACACACACACACACACACCATTCCTTTATTCTGTTAAGATTTGCCATTCAGGAAGTTACAAGGTGGCTAGAGTGGCTAGTGGAGTTACATTCCTTGTGTTAGCCTCAGTGGGATGAAACGAATAGATATGAAAGAACATCCAAATATAAAATCAAAATGGATAAAATGTGATGGAGAGTCAGGATGAAGGAGGGGACCCCAGGAGAGAGGGGCATCAGGTGGCTGCTGATCTGAAGGCAGAGCTCTGCCAAGCAGCCGCCATGCCAACTTCCTGTTTCCCCTCTCTTTCTTCTTCTGCCCCTCTCTTTTGTTCAGCCAGCACATGATGAGGAAATGCTCTAACTCACTGTACTGTCATGGACATCCAGTGTAAAGCTATCTGGAACGGTCCTCAGTCCCCAAGGACACACACATCAAACAAAGAGCTACAGTACAGCGCTGCATTAGCCCAAGATGAAACTACTGTACAGGCTCTGGCAGCACCTCCAGCTGCTCATCCACAGGGAGTTACAGTTAGGCACCGCTGGCCTTTGATGATAAACCTTTATATCCAAACCTTTTCTGGGAATGACAGTAAAGCAGTATCCATTGTCAGCTATAGTACACGTGCTATATGATTAATGGGGATGCAGCACACACACCCACAGGAGCTACAGCAGTCATTTTACAGTTATTTCAGAGGAACAATGCACCATATTGTCCTCCCATACTGTACATGTAGCACACCTGGGGCTTCATTCAAAGCAACAGTGTGCAGCATGCGTGCATGCATGGGGCTGCTATGTAAATGAGACATTCATAATTTCCACTGTTAAAGCTGTGTTGTTATCCACAAATACATTTCAGGCTTGACACATTAGATATCGGGGTTTAAAGCAAATACAATGAAGAAATAAAATGGTTAAATTTACTTTGTTTTTCTTGTTAATCTAGTCTTTTTAGCCTGCTTGTTTCTATTTTAGCCCACTGTTAGTTCAGTGAGACTGTCAAGCTCAGGCTCAGAAACGAAGTTGAAATAATTCAGAGTGGTGGCCATAACATAAACCTATAGGATTGTTACCTTATCTGGGAGAGTGTCCTGTTTGTATGTTCAGTAACAACGAGGATATTGCTTAAAGAAAAAATTGAAATGGGAATACAGAATGGGGAACAAATAGCAGCCCCTCCCACTTTGCATCACTTTTATATAGAGACAGAGCACAATTAAGTCCCGCCCACACCGGAGGGGAAAACATTCATCTCTCTCCATTGACTTTGTATTGTGTGAAGGTTCCTCCTTGTCACTTTCGGTCTGCTAGCAAACAGACATGTCTAAAAGCTGCTGTGTGGTGGGATGCTCTACCAACAGGGTGAAGAACCCAGAACTAAATTTTTATAAGCTGCTGAACCCAAAAACTGAACCTTTAAGAAGACACAAGTGGATCCAGATGTGAGGCATCAGCAGGAAGAATGGGAACTCTGTGGGATCCTGACACTCAGTGTGTCTACGTGTCACTGCTCAGTCAAATATCCAGATGTCAGTTTTAGGCTAACTATACTGCTGTAAGCTAAGCTAAAGCATTTTGACAGTTTGTAACTTGTGTAGTGGAATGTGGCTAAATCAGAAAGCTCTGCAGTATTATGTTTGAGTGCCTTAGCTAACTACAGTAGCTTAGCTTGAGAAGAGACACTGAGACAGACCCACAGTATTGAGTTTGTCCTCTCTGGTGGACAGAAGGTGCTAAAATAATCCTCTGACATGTTGAAATCTAATGTTGTTAGCTAGCTGCAGGCATTTTGTTAGCGTTTCAGCTCTTGGTTGCAGATTGTGGCGCCGATAGTTTTCCCCTCCGGTGGGCGTGGTTTCCAGAGTATGACGCGTTGCGCTCTGTCTCTATATCGTTTGTTTAAATCATTAAAAAGCCGAGATTTAACATGTTAGAACATGTTCATTAGAGGTGCTGGTAGGCAGATTTTCTTACCATTGAACAGAGGCTTTCCCACTGTTTCCAGTCTGTATGCTAATAAGCTAACTGGCAGCTGGCTGTAGCCTTATATTTAACGGACAGATGTGAGAGTGGTTTCAGTCTTCTCATCTAACTTCTCGTCAGAAAGTGAAAGCGTATTTCCCAAAATGTCAAACTTTTGCTTTAAATTTAGAAAAACCAAAGATGTTTGCCTTCACCTACTGTATTTTATCATCTGTGGGCAAACAAAATGGAAATCCTGCTAGCATGGTTTGTTTTTCAGTCACACATTTTGTGTAGGTATGAGGTCTGGGCCTAACAATAACATTCATTATGCATTATTTGCTTTCTGCTATTCATCTACCTGCCAGCCATTTACATATTAATGGAAAATGGGGGGGACAATTATAACGTGTTTCATTAGTCATTTCCTTTTTCCTCTGGGCTTCCACATGTTTATTATCCTATCATCTGTTACCTGCATCATAATATTACATTACAGGGCCAGCTTAAGTGTTCTGAAGGCCAGAGGTGATCTTGATATATTTTACTGATCAATAGAGTGGGCCCCATCTTATATTGTTCAGTATTGTCCCATGCTGTCCCTGTCCTCATTCATTTGCAAGATCTACAAAATCCTGCGTCTACCCCACAGTTATTTACAATAATAAGCACTCACATTAATACAAACACCCCCTTAAAAACACACACCCTCACCTCCGCACAAGTCCATATATCAACCCCCATACATGTCGCCCACTCAACGTTCACACACCACCGCGCATTATTACAGGAAAACACACCACGTGAATCCTGTTGGTCAGAGCTCAATCAAGTCAAAGGCTTTCCATCAAAACTGAAACAAGTGAAAAGATTTCTGTAACAAGCCTGTTTAAAAACCACAGGCAGCTTCTGACAGGGTTCATCATTCATATGCATGCTTCCTCTCAAGCATGCATATGAACATGCACATTTTATAGACCTTTAACATCTGGAAAAGTACCTGTTTACCTGTGGACATTTTATCCAATATACATGTTTGTTTAATGCATGCTGAAAGTGATTATAACCCTCAGCTGAAATGCTACAGAGGGCCCTGCAGTATGAGTGGCTCTCCAGCAGCTCTAATACTTGAGTTTACTGTGTGCCAGCTTCCAATAAAAGCTCTCAGACTGTAATAAGGCTATAAGGTGTCAAATACACTATAATTCACTCTCCAGTGGATCTCAACAAGAAGGCTGGATAATCAATACTCAGATGTCAATATTGAAAACAAATGTAGTTCATATTTCATATCAACTCCCACACGTGTTAATATCACCACCCTCCACATTTCTGTCCTCATCTATCACAGATATTCACCGTTTGCTGCAGGTCGGGGATGAGGACACGGATGACCAGTGAGTTTGTGTGAATGTCGTCCATGCGGCTCCGAGATGGCTCGGCGGTGGCCCTTATGGTCTCGTAAATGGTCTCTTCGCGGGAGCTGTCGGAAGCGCAGTCGTCGGAGTAGTCGGAAAAGCTCTGGGCCATCTCATCCTCACTGGACGTGGGGCTCCGGGGCATAGTCAGCAGGCCCGGCGGATTCAGCTGGGACAGACAAGGAGGGAAAGAAGGTCAGACTCAGACAAACTCAAACTGTTCATTAGAGAGAGCAGGCATTAAAATTTAAGAATTCCCCCTGCTCCCATTAGACACCTTTAGTCGCGTTAGAAAGCCCCCAAAGATGGTGCTTGTTAGTTTGTTAGTTTATCCTCATCCATTCTGTGCTCGCAGCCTGCACATTCTGCTTCAGGAAGCTCCCAGAGGAATGAATGTGACTGCATCTTCACGAAAAGGTTTCACTTCATTAGGGTTATACTGTATGTGAGTAAAATAACTTCAGGAGGGTGAAAACTACACCTGCAAGCGATCCTACCATATGACCAAAGGCCCTACTCCCAAAAATGTAGCAGGCCAAGTGACTGTGCTCTATTAAGCTGAGACGTCAACATGATTTATGGATCAGTGTGATGAAACGTGTAACATCTCATCAGTCACTGCTTGTGGCCATGCTCTCGTGACGGACTTGGATAGAATTAAGACATTTAAAAGAACCTGAATATCTAATCATTTGTATCTTAAAATCCACATGGTTTCCTTATTAGAGGTTAGTGTGCAGGGAGTCGAGCTTTGAATATCATTCACTAATTAAATATCAACAAGCAATATCAGTTTGCGTGCCTGCGGATGTTTGTGAAAAGTGAAATGGCAGTTAGCTTCTGTAATGGGACATATTTTGGACTGAAATGGAAAATAACTGCAGAGTGCGTCCATGGTTCTGTAAGTAAAAGTCCCGTTCATTTTCTGCATAGACATTAGGCATTTTTGGACCAAACAGTTCTGGGACTCCCTGCGAGGAACTGCTCACTTGAGAACTGGGCTCCACATCTTGGATGAACATGAAACTCTCCTCATTGAATCATCAGTAAATATGAGCAACTGTGTTAGAAATGAAAAACATGATTTCTTAGAAACGAAATGACTGAAACTGATGGCCACAACATAAACTTATTGTACTGTGAAATATACAGGAGAATCTTGTCTCCTCCTGTCATGTTGAGTAATCATCAGTAAAAGAAAAATACTTTTGGAACCAGTGGTATGTGTGCAGGGCATCATTTCATGAGAATTTTGATCACATCACTCAGGGATTTGATTGCTCTGAGGTGGGTGTGACTCTGTGACCAGTGACGTGCAGTCAGGGGAGACCTGTTATAAAAAAAACTTGCTGTGGTTTATTTATTCATTAAGAGGAGGAAATTCGGAGTTAAGCTCATGATAAGGGGGCTATTTTTCATATTAGGTCATTTTACTTCAATGTCCTTTCAAACCTAACCTTTAAGAAAACAGCTTTGGGTACCCCCAGCCATACACTATTGTGCTTTGACTTCCCTTTTAAGACGGGTGTCTAGACCATATGGTAACACTGTCCCTTGAGAAAAAGTGCTAGGGTTGGGAATTGAACCCACAAGGGTAAATAAAGTCGGAAGACTTACCCACCATTGCGCCACATGGCCCCTCACCTGTTATCATGACAAGTAAAATACTAACAATGATAAGAGAAAATCAATTTGTCCACTTGACTGTTTTATAAATTTGTTTTCTGTATGATTTCAACATTTCTATGGTCAAAATCGCTAAATTTACGCATTTCCTGTTCAAATACATGGGAGAAGGGCGAGGTGCGATGAACTGTGCCTCACCTCTGACGGCGCTGTGCTGCACACACTGACTGACGCAGGCAGTTGGCGCATGCCCATTGCTGTCTCTCTTTATATCGCCAATATACATGTTTGATTACACATGTACTACACATTCTGACGTTCCACAGCCTGTCTAATATATTTAATGAATGTGTGTGACATATTTAGTCTTTCTGATCGGCCATAAATGCGCAGTGAAAATGCACAGGGTGAGGCAGAAAGTACCGTGCCGCACTGATAGGGGGCAGTGCTGAGCCCCATAGGCACAATGGGGAACAGGTACACGTCGCTGTGTGCTCTTCTTCTACGCAGAGGGCGAGGGTGTGGCGCCGAAAAGTGTGTAACGGTACACTCATTTAAATTTGTTCTGACAAAATGGAAGATTACATCTCAAAACTAAAGGATTTTTCTAAACTGGATTTTCAGTCGAAACAGGAGGTATTAGAGAGAGGAAGACCAACTCCGGAGCTGAAAGATCTACTTCAAACAAGTGGGAGAAAGGTAACCCGCTCTTTTCAACTGGTTGTGCTACAAGAGGCTGCCTTTTCTGCTTTCCATGCCTTTTATTTTCAAAATGTGACAATGTCTAGACTAACGCAGGATATTGCGACATGAAAAATTTACCAAGGAGTCTCAGCAAACACGAAAGATCGGCTACTCACATTCTGAGCCAGATATCATTGAAAACGTTTGGCGCTTCACGGATTGACTTGGCATTGAATGAGCAGCACAGACTGAACATCAGCGTCCACAACGCGAAGGTGAGGGAGAACCGGGAGATTTTAAAAGACTTGATTAATGCAACCTGCTTCCTTGCCAAACAGGAGTTGGCATTTCATGGCAACTATGTAGAACTATTACATGCTTTTGCTGAGAAAGATGAAAGGTTAGCTCGGCATTTAAAGACATCCACTGTGTTTTCCGGTCTGTCAAACAGAATCCAGAACGATTTAATTGAAGCAGTTGGTGAGGTATTTCGAAATGATATTAAAAAGGAGATTAATGCTGCCCCATTTGTTGCTGTAGAAGTTGACGAGACAACCGATATCACAAATAAAGCGCAGATTTCTGTCATTTTGCGTTATGTGTCTAAAAGTGAAGTGGACTGTGAAGTGAAGGAGGCGTTTTGGGGATTTGATGATGTGAGTGATGACAGACGAGCTGCTGCTATAGCTAATTATGTATTGGGTGTGTTGGATAAATTTAACTGTGTGGAAAAGCTTGTAGCTCAGACGTATGACGGAGCTTCTGTCATGGCATCAGAACTTAATGGGGTGCAGGCCAAAATTAAAGGAAAGGTGCCAGAGGCCATGTTTACCCACTGTTACGCACACAACCTTGTGTTGATGCATTCAGCAAAATGCATGCCTGAGGTTAGAACCTTTTTTAAAACACAAAGCGCACCCGCTTACTGGATGACGTTGTGAAGTGGCATTTACCAAGAGCGGCACCGACCAGATGGAGCTCCAACTCTCGGCTGTTGCAAACAATAAGCATGTATCAATCTGATCTACGTGCTGTATTTGGCATCATGAGTGAAAATCCTGACAGTTGGGATAGTGACACTCTACTGATTGCCGAAGGATATGATCGGTGGCTGTCAAAAGCGTCAACATGCTTTTTAATGATGGCATATGAGAACATTTTCAGTGAAACTGATGCACTTTTTAGAGTGCTGCAAAACAAAGTGTGCGACATCGGATATTGCTGTGCACAAATCCGCAACACAATTGGAGGAGTTGACCGCATGAGACAGGAGTTTGACACATTCTATCAGCGATTTGAGCAAAAATGCACCACGCTTGGCCTGACAGACAGTGGAGGTAAACACTCTGGCAGAGAGGAGAGGAAACGGACATATTACAGCATTATGAACAACATCAGTGTTCAGATGAAAGCTCGTTTTGATCATTTTGGTGAGCTAGCTTTCCTTGGTTTGGTCGACTGTACTAAATTACTACATTTTGAAATGTCACAACAATTTGATGACACCAAACTGCAGAGCCTGTCCAAATATACAAAGTTCTTTGACTTTGTTAGACTAAAGGCTGATCTCATTGGACTGTACAGCTCCCAAACCGTAAGGAATGAATGTAAATCTCCTGGACAACTTCTCAGCTTTTTGGCCCAGAAGGATCTGATGCAGATTGTTCCTGAGGTGACAAAGTTACTCCAGCTGGTGCTCACTCTACCAGCTACAACAGCATTTGTGGAAAGGTCATTCTCCGCATTGAAAAGACTGAAAACGTACAGTCGGTACATACAATAGGACCGATCCAGGACGACTCTCCTCCTTGGCGATCATCTCCATTGAAGCAGCCAGACTTTTAAAAATGAAAGCAAACAAGGACGATTTTTACAACAGAGTGACGGAGATATTCTTGGAGAAGGATAGGCGCACGGACTTCATATACAAATAAAGGTAAGAGCATACACGATTTTCAATTTTAATTAAAAAAAAGAGATCAGCCAAAAAAAACATTAGAATTTTAAAAAATCCAATTTGACCTTATATTAAATATTCTTTTGTTTTTCTTGCTATCGTATTGTTGAACAGTGTGGAATCGGTTAAAGCATAATTAAAAGCTTTTAAAACAACTAAATGTCTCAATTAAGGTCAAAATTGAAATATAAGCTTCTATTTTGGGTTCATATATTTTTACATCCGACTCCAGAGGAGTCAGTGCCTCACCAGTCATGAACCTCACCGCACGTCACTGTCTGTGACGCTGAGCTGGCTTCCACTCACACTTTAACCCTCTCTGTTGGATCAGGAGGGGGAGGACCAGGGAGGAACGAATCAATTCCAGCCACTCAGACCACAACAACGGCACTTTTGGAAATGTGAACAAACACGCACCCCGACCCGTGATATTGTCAGCCTAGTTTCTAGGAGACACAAGTTTTACTACTAAACTACTAAAAAGAATTCTATATTTGTCATATATCAAGAAATGAAAGAACAGTTAACGGAGAGATGATGGTCAACAAAGTCATTTTTCAAGAAGAAATGCCAAATATTACCATGTCCCAGCTTTTCCAACGTGAGGATTTGGTGCTTTTCTCTGTTTTATATCTTTGTAAACAAGACATTTGAAGGACTTGGACCATGGACTCCAGAAACCACAGGAAACTGTGACAGACATTGTTCACTATTTTCCGGACATTTTTATAGGCTGAACAATTAATCAAGATTCAAGAAAATAATCATCTGATTAATTGACTATTTAAATAATCGTTAGTTGCAGCCCTGCACAGATGAAGCACTTGGAAAAGGTATTTTTGTATTTAACTTAACTTAACTTACTGCATGTGCTTCTCAGTGCAACACAAACTCAGCCAAGATATAGAAAGTTAAATGATCAGTCAGTGTGCTCGAGATAAAACAACTCTTAATAACAGAAGTCTGGTTTGACACTTGGCCACTGTTGTTTTGATCCATCTGGATTACTGACAGAATTGCTGCAACACCATCGACTTGATCATTTCTTTTCATTATCAGCACTGAACAACAAGAGCTGGGCCATTCTTCATTTTTCAGCAAGAGCGAAGTGTTTGGTTTGATAAAGGAGAAGCTCTTCACTCAGAAAATCCAATAGAGAACAGATGAGACATTTCGGCTGTAGGGCCATCTGAAATGGTCCATCTGTGACACTCATCCCGGTGTATATATGTCCATTAGCCGGGATGCTTGTCATTGTGTCATGGCAGTGTCCCAGATACCTGGACACTGCTGATGAAAATGTTTTCTGATAACAAGAGATAAAGGTCTTCATTTCTATCAGCTTTCAGCGAGACGCGCGGCGGATAGATCCGCAGATTACTTTCTGTTCTCAGGATTTACTCTTCAGTTTTTCCTGATAATAAAAACAGATTTCACGGTGCTTTCCTTGGGGGTGACACTGCTAGAAATGTATCAAAAAGGGATTTGTTTTTTTAAAGTGAGAAAAGATGGAAACTGAACATGTGACTTGTTATAATAAGGTATTTAGAAAATTGCCAGTTTTCACATCAGTTCTGGTTTATTGTAGCTTTATGCGTATTTCCATTTCGGCTTCCTGCTGAGGACTTCACACTGTAATTTGTATAATTTTCTTCTGTGTCTTTCCAATCAGCATGTGGCCAATTATAAACACACTCTAAGTACTACAGACTGTCATATGGAGTGTGTGTATGCAAACGTGTGTGTGTGTGTTTCTGCCTGGGTGTCTGTGCACATGTGTGTTTACAGTGTGCTGTAAAAAATACATTAAACATTCAAATGTACTCAAACAAAATATACACAACTAGACAAATAGACAAGTCATTCCTTTACATGACTGATGCTCAGATGAACTTGATTAGCATTTTCTATCAGCTCATTTAAGGATGAAAACGCTTTAGTGTCTATGGCAACCGATAGCTGCAGCACTAGTTGGGGAAAGATTACATTCGTTTTGTCCTTTTTACTGAGAACAGAAATAGACTTTTTATATGGAAGCCATTTAGGTCAATATTAAATAAATATGTAAATAGATAAATATGCCTGTGAAATAAATAAATGGGGCAACAGATATATAAATATATAAATGAGTCAATATAGTTCAATAAATAAATAAAGAGGTTTTTATTTCATAGCCATATTAATTTATTTTATTTTATTTACTATTTTATCTATTGATTTTACAGGCATATTCATTTATTTATGTATTTATTTAATATGGACTTCAATGGCGATGTGTATAAATTCAGGACAGGAAATTGTATTTGTATAATTTCAGGAAACTTTTTTGACCTCATTGTGTGTCGTCCCCACTTCTGAAACCAAACCTACGCCCTCACATACAAGTATGTCAGCAACATGCTCAATACACACCACCAACACAAACACACACACATAAACACACTGATTTACCAGCTGTGAATATCAAGCACTGCAGTGTGATTGTCGGAGGAAATACATTAATGAGACACATTCTTCTCTCTCACACACAGCGCTGAACTCTCCCGATCTCCATCATAAATCCTAACGCTGCGTTTCACCAGCGGCAAAAAAAGCTAATCAAAGACGCGAATAATTCCCTCTTGTCACACAGAGTGATAATTATCAACTGATTAGCATGCTAATTCATTCATAGCCAATCCATTTTCAATGACAGCAGTAAACAGACAAGCCTGAAGACATGTTATTGCATGGAAAAACCATAAACGGTGATCATTTATGTCACGGTCAAAGCTTAAATCGTATTTGAGGTAATTTATGTTTTTTTTTTAAATTAGGCATGACTGTTACATCTGATAACTGGAAATATAAGTTATATTTACAGAGTGAGATGTGTTACTTGAGCTTAAAATGTGGATAAAAGGTTTTATGTTTCTCTCAATTTGAGCTCTGGAGGAAAATAAAAATCAATATAATGACAAAATTTTAAAAGATTTCTTGACAACACAGCCTGCAGGTGGCTCAGAGAATATTTTTGAGTAGTGACCCAAGTTTCAGTATCATTAAAGATTTCAGGCAAAAGCTGCCCATGCACTGAAAGGTCTGATGCAATCTCACAGCTCCGGCTGATTTGGGGTCTGATGACATTCATATTGCTGACTGACTGACAGTTTTCAGGAGATTGCACCATTCCAGCAACTTCCACAGATCGGCCTCATTAACCTGATTCTGCAGCAGGACGCTGTGACATCTATCAGGTTTCTAATGTACGACACCTTCGAATCAAGAGAACTTCTCTCTGCGGCTGAAATGCACTTGCTGGCTTTGAGTACCTTCGCTTTCTCTGGCTACTTCTATGAAAGTAAATGTGTGAAAGTGTGAAAGTGTGTGTGAGACAGAGGAGAAGAGAGAGGAAGGAGTGTGACTGGTTATTTTTTTGTTTTGGTTTTTTACCACCTCTACTTTAATGCAGACACACACACAGAGCTGTGTCCATTGTAACAAGGCTTTTTTTTTGTCATCCCTGGATTCATTTTTCTTCCACACCTCACTTCATTCACTGCTGTAATTGAAAAGATGAAAAGAGTGTCTTGGAGACTTTCTAAGTCTTTAGGTACCTAAGAGAGTACGCAGAGTTCAGTAATGAACACAGTCATTTGCTTTGATTTGCATGAGTCGTGCATGTGAGTGTGTGAGAGAGAGCTAGAAAGAGAGGGAGAAAAAAAAGCAATGTTCTCTCCAGTGTAAATGTCTGTGACAGAAATAAGGGAATGTTGAACACCTGTAAAACTAACATGTGAGTGCCGGGAGCCATTAGAGCAGAATAAATACATTCAATATATTGCATTAAGTCACATAAAAGCTGCAATCAGCAGTGTTTTAATGGCTCTTTACTTCAGTGGCTGACCTCAGTGCAGCGTTTAAAGAGTGGAGGGAGCTTCAGAAACTTTGGACAGATACAGTAAGGAACCCACGGCGAAGCTATCGTTAGCTACTTCTGCTAGCTTGATAAATACTCGTTGATGCAACATAGCAATGGTATGGAGAATGGCTGTGCTTGAATTATGTTTTTTAATGCCGTTATCTTGTTATCTCAAGAAAATGAGCTTTGTTATCTCGAGAAAACGAGATAATCAACCCGTTATCATGAGAAAGCAAAAGGTTGTCTCCCTTTATTAGCTTACTTATAATGTAGCAACTGATTTAAAATGTCAGATCAAGGAGTACCCATTATTGATCATGGCAGACATACAGTATCTGTCTTGTCATTTTCAGACGACACAGTTGCAGTAGTAGTTGCTTGGAGCAGTTAACTTTATGGCTGTGTTTGAAACCGCCTACTGTCCTATCAGTACGTACTGATTTGGCCAAAATGTAGCATGTAGTATGCAAACAAAAGCAAAGTCTGCAGTACGCCAGAAATACCCGGATGTTGTACTGATTCGGAAACAGTCTCCAGTATGCATCGCACCAGTCTACCTCGCCTACTGTTTCCCACAATGCAAAGTGCTGGCGTTGGTTTGCCATTAGCCGTGCTATTGTTTATTTCTGCTTTCCAAAACTGAAAACCCGCTAAGCCTGGCCTAGCATACTGCAAGATAAATCGATTTGACAGTTTCATACTGCATCCTACTATAAAATGCATACTGCGTACTGCGTTTGTCGGTAGTATGTAGTAGGTGGTTTCGAATACAGTTTGAGTCTGTAAGTCGCTAGTCGCTATTTTTGTGGCACAGCAAGATGGCGTCCCCCTTCTTAATCCCACCTGCAAAGTTTGGCTTGATTGTTTCTTCAAACGAAGGAAACAGCCGTCAATTACCACAAAACCAGACCAATTTGAAATGCTGAAAAAATGATATGGGATAGGTTTAGCTTGAAATGGTAAAAACTAACAATGTGAAGAGACTGTATTATCTGGTTTCCTAGAGGGCGAGGTGGGAGTTCACATTTGGATTTGTTAAAGAAGAATAAAAAAAGATTCATTCAAGACATTTAGGAAACGTCACGAAAGCATCGGCACAATAGAGTTGTATGTGTGAGCTTCTGTGTGTGTCTGTGTGACAAAGGCAGGCACTCAGATTCTTTGTCTATCGCAGCTTGTTGATTCAGAGATGGTTTCCTATTCAAAGTGACTTCGCCTCCAAACAAACGCTACCTCACACAGAGACGAGACAGGCAGCCCTCCATCACAGGAGAATATTAAACAGACTCATTAACAACCATCGGAGAGCACTTTCTTGTAACGATAAATTCTCGTTATGTGTACAACTCACCTAGGTGCAATAAATTACTTACTGTAACAAGACTAATGACAACCGCTGTCACGTTAGCAGCGTACTAGCAATGATCCCTGCGTTATTTAAACCAAACACACACTGTAAATGAGCCTGCCGGAAAAGGTTACCTGTGACACTGATAACAAAGGAAAAAATGAACCGAGAGCACAGTATTTCTCCATGACTGGGAGCAAACCTGACAGACTGAGCTTTTGAAAAGTCATTACTCTGCGTGCAGAATCACACCATGATTGGGTGGTCAGGTCTTTTATCATTTGTTCCACACACACTGACTAAACTCCTGACATTTAAATATCCTGAGGACACCTGTTTGAGCTGTTCTGGCCGAGGATCGGACTAAAAAGGCCTTTTGCTTTGAATCTTCTATTGCACATGACAGGATTAGACTCAAACGCACCTTTCAGCCGTGATCCAATGTCATAATGTCTGGAGCTTCAGTTTCACTCTATGTGGACTGTAACTTCATTCTCCATAAATGTTAATACTTGACTTCTTAACTTGTCAAGTACTAAAGCTGGGAACAGACCCGAAGATTACTGAAACCTGTAGAGAATAGATGCCCTACAAAAACCATTCACCAAATATCACAGACTTTTTTAGTCGTGACATTCTGAAAAGGGCACACTGGGTAAATAGTAAATATAGAAAACAACACACCGGACAACAGGTATGATTACAGCTGTGTCACTGGGCAACCCCAGAAATCCAGTGATAACACAAAGTCCCATGTGTTCCTGCACCAAAATAGACATCAATCAAACAGTTTGCCTTTCTAATGTATGCCACATATTCCATGAAAAAGACATAGAAACTGATTAAAACCAATCTGAATGATCTGTTCGATGGAGAGATGTGTGCAACATGGACTGTAGACTGCATGGAGAGAGCTGGACTGGAGAGAACTCCATGAGAGTAAGCTGCAGCTCTGCACTGAAACCTGATGAGCTGGATCATGAAATCATTTCCAGTCTTGGCACAGTAATGTCACACATACATGCTTTGTAGTAAATAGACAAAAACATGCAAAGCCGGTATAGTTCGCTTATAATATTCAGTTTTCTGGGTGAAAGAGACTGCAGCAACAATCCGTAGATATAAGACTTAAAAATGTGTACGCTTCATGTAAATATGTAACTGGCACATGTTTCGTGTGTAAAAATGTATAATATACAAGTAAAAACATTTTTAAAAATAGCCCATAATGTAGATATAAACATATGAACAAGTGTCATGGTTATTTTTGTGCTACATTTAAGTACAGCATATAAAGTATTGCAAAAATGTCTGTAACTGATAAATATCATATGCAAAGAACATGATACACTAAAAATACTATTCAAGGTTGAATATGGACTATACAGAATCTGTTCATTTTAAGGGGATCATATGTATATTACATATGTCATATGTCTGTGTATTGACATACAGTATGTGTACATATATTAGATTTCTATGTAACATGGATGTAATTTAACGATACAAGTTCTAACATATTCTGTGTGAGAAACGAGTGGGAAGAGCAAAAAAAAACTTGTCGGGTTTTGCCTTCTGTGAAGTTCAATAAGAAAGCAGTGAAAGGCCGGAGACGACTCGTTCAGTAGAGATCATCTCTGCGCTCCTCTTAGTTCTTTGTGACGCCGAAATGACAGACTGTGAAGCCAGTTTGAGTTTGACTGATGCCGTTTGTGTACACGTGTGTATATGTGTGTATGTGCATTAGTGAATGATGGATCAATGATGGAACAGCCTTAAGGGCACATGATTGATGCATATCTTTTCTTACTATACAGGCATATGATGAGGAAAACCTTGTGGAAGGGAAATGATGAATTGCACTTGCCAGGCCAATAATATCTAATCCATCTGTACAATTTTTTCTACTCTCTCTGTTGTCATGCAAACATGACAACAGAGAGAGTAGTCTGACCCCGATCTATCAATCTAAAAGAAGAGAAAAATAGATAACAGCGCTGGTCTTGATGTGCGTACAGTACATCATCCTTACAGGTAGAATATCTAATCTCCTGTATATTACAGTCCTGCTGCTCAAACACGTCGGGAAGTAAAACAATCCAATTCCACAACGAAACAGCAGTTATTATCTACCTTGGATTCCTGGGTTGACTTTGTTTGTGGTTCAATACGACTGACTTGAATTGGAGATTTCTGAACGTCAAGAAACGTCAGTGGCAAATATCACTCGACGCCAAAAAGGAAGCGCTTCTCTTAAAGGCTGACATTTTGCAGAAACCATTAACATTCACACAGGGGGGAGAATCTATTGAGGAAGAGGCACACGGAGCAATTTATACATCCAAAAAGAAGAACACAGCTTAGTGTAAGCGCTGGTTCAATATTTGAGAACATATCCAATATATAGCTGAAGGGTTTTTCATAAGTTTGTCATATTTCTGAGTGCTGAGTGCAGTGTGGAGTCAGATCGAGTGGAACAGCGCCAAAAAAGAACATAGTAAAGAAAATTTGATTTAGAATTCAATAAACATCAAATATTTACTGTATATTACAACAGTTTTAAAGAATCAGAACAGATGACTTTAAGGTATCGTGGCACTAATGTTTTCTGAGGTTTATATTGCAAAAATGTGACTTTACTTTTGCCTTTGTTCTTTCTTTTTTGTGCTTATTTTGCTTTTTTACTTTACCTGTAAGTTGCTGTTCTGTTAATATTTAGATTTGAGGCCTCAGTCCACTGTTGTCATAAAAATACATGTTCAAAACTGCTTTAAGTTTTCCATTTGCAATATTTGTATGTATGACTTGTAATTCAACAATCCTACTTCTTCAATGATTATAAATTACTTTTACTAAAAGCAAGCAGCAAAGACAAAGGTTGCATTCATGTACTTCATGTCTCCCCTTGTTGCTCCATCCCTGAAGGTTGTGGTGTCATTTTGTCTAAAGGTTACCTCTGCAGCCTTTAAACCCTCGCGACGGGGGAAGGGGTTAAAGTTTTATCGCCTAGCAACAGAGCGTGTAGGCAGAGGAACTGAGTTATCTCCTTTTTTTAAAAAATGGTTTCCGAGATTCCTGGGTCATTCCAGGACGGAGCATTGTTCAATGGTTTCTTAGGAGACGTGAAACATGAAATGCCCGAGTTAAAAGGATGTTTAATGAGCACTTTAACAGAGCTGATGGTGGTTTTAAAGTGCTCCTTCACCCTGCAAAGAACCCATGTGGTGTTTTACTGGAATCCAAAAGAAGCTGTGCCAGTTAGGACTGCTGGTGTCTTTTGTAAAAACTCATTGGAGCCTTTTCCTTTGTATCGTAGACATTACGAGTCACACTCAAACTCCATATGATCACATGACTTTCTTTACCAAAAGTGTGTTTTTGAATATTTAATTTAATTCACAACAAATAGAAAACAACCAAATGGTCTGACTAAGCCGAGCATTCATTTTCCGTCCTCTGACAGTTTGGATTAAAAACATTAAGTACTGCCTGACTTTAGTTTGGTCTAGTTTACTCAGGAATTGGTGTTTTCTCAAGGCTATGCCATCGTTTGTTAATCTGTAGTTATATTGTGAAGGTTGGAGTGAAATGCCAGAAGGTAAAAGTGTGTCTTCAAAACAAAAGAAATGTTGTGTGTTTTGATTGTGTAGCACCTGGCTGATAAGGGCTCACGGTTTGTCAATATTTCAAATCATATTGTGATTGATTGTGACTGACGCCATTTTACGGCACTTTTATACTTGGAATAATTCATACAAATACTGTTGTCTACAAATAAATCCTACCCCCCCTTTCAGTCCCCTATTGACTGAAATGTACAATGTACATTTTTGTTGCCTTTTAGTTGATGGTTTACCATTTACAATGTGCGCTTCCATGGGTGCTGCCATTGTTGTGTGACGTCAGATAACTGTTTCTTCATGAAGTCGAGATAGATGGATACAAGTAGGAACTCTTGGACTTTGAGTGGCGTTCCATTGTACTTTTGGTAGTAGGAGGTTGGAAATGTTCGAGCTCCGAGTTGTCTGGAACAAAGCATAAGTTGTCCAACCATAGAGTGAGCGAGATGTCAATCAAGCAGAGACTGTAGACACCCACAAAGTCCAGAGAAGAGGTCTAATCAGACAAAGTAGTGAAAACACCTGTGTAGGTGTACCCAGGGTGTGCAGCAAATCGAGCTCTGAACACGCCTGACATATTATTCACCTTATAAAGTTGTTGTGGCGAATGTGTTAGCAAACAACTGACTATTGACAACCAGCAGACTTACGGTCACATTAGCATTCATTTAGAGTCGTGTTTGTGTCCACCATCTCCTGACAAAAATATCTGGCTCTTTAGCAGCTAATTGCTTCACTGTGTTCACTAGCTAGTTGCTAACATTGTTTGGAGGTAGCAGGCAGTGTACAGGGCGCATCAAGACTTCCACCATCCCGCTGGGAGATGCCATACTCTCCTCTTCAACTGTCTGTAACATCACCATCAGCCTTCATCTGTTATCATCCTACAACACATCCAAACGTCTCTGCTGATCAAACAGCCTTTTGATTTAAAGTGATAAGTAGTATTTGCAGCCTTCTTCTACGACACAAAAACCACAGAGGAATAAAAATATATCATCTAATCCATTTTTAATAAGGACCTTTAAATTAGCAGGATACATCATGATTGATCAGCAGCCATGCAGCACGTTGGCCCCGAGTGAACAATAGAACAATAGCAATAAATACAGCTGTTATTAAAACCGTTGTACTAAATACATCTCGCCACTTCAGTATTTGTCCCTAGCCAAAGCTGGAAGCGTTGTGACTGAACAACAACCATATAATTGAGGTAAATTATACAGCCTGGCTGATTATGGCATTACTGGAATTCAGATCAATTTATTTTTTTAAGCATGTATAACCTTTCTTTAGGCCAACAGTGTTTTCACAGTAAGTATGAGGTTTCATCTTCTTCCTGAAAGATTCCAGTTAAAATCTGAAGAGAATCTTCTTTTCTGATTAACTCACAAACTGAGGTATGCAAGTAGTACAAAAGTGTGTAAAGAGAGTAAGGGATACCACACACACACACACACACACACACACACACACACACACACACACACGCTGTTCACAGAGAAACGTAAAATGATGCCCTCCATTACCTTGTTAAGGTTTCCTGCCCTGCAATCAAAAGAACTGGATTCTGAGCTTTTTACTGGCAAAGTCACACACTGAGAAAGGCCCACACACACACACACACACACACACACACACATTCATCAGTGTATCATTTCTGTTAATCTACCACCTGCTGCTTTAATCAACACAAAAGTAACATACACACACAGACACACACAGAGTGCATAGCTGTGCTGAGTGGGTTTGACTTCAACAAACAGATCATCTGTACTTTGCTCAGCCTCCTCAGATAAAACAAGACTGTGGTCCTCACAAGACAAACAACACCATTGGTCATTGGTTATAACACTTTAAACGATCTGTCTTTAAATTAATAAATAAAAAAGTGACCTCTTATGGCTGCTCTCTGATAGAAACAACAACAGATATTCAGTTCATTATCACACAGGACGGGAAGTTGCTAACTTTGTTTGGAGGTAGCAGGCGGGTTTATCTGGTTGTGGATCGTAAACCTGAAACAATGAGCTGAAAGATGCTAAAACGCTCCATAGAGATAACTTTCTGTGGATTCATCGCTACAAGTGACATGTAGTCATTTGTTCCATTGTTAATCCTAAATCCTAAGTAAAAGAGCCAATCAGAAGCCAGCAATAAAAGAGCCAATCACATCACAGGAATAAAAGAAGCAATCAGGTGCCAGGATTAAATGTCATGTTCTGACAATAAAGAACATTTTAAAACCACAATTAACCATCTGGTTTCTTCAATTTTCACTCAAGAGCAAAAAGCAGCCTTAGAACTAAATAATGATTTGACATTTTTAGTGATAATTATTAATATCGACTGACATGATAATGTTTTTCGTCTCATTCAGACACACATTCACAAACCAATGGCGATGCAGCTTCCATGCAAGGCGCTGGCCTCCATCGGGAGCAGCTGGACACTTCGACATGTGGTCAGGAGGAGCCGGGGATTGAACCGCCAACCCTGGAATAAGTGGGCGACCTGCTCTACCCATAATGCCGTTTATATTGACTTCATATTCATTGGTTGCCGTTTGTGGAACTATGGAAGAGCCACCAGGCACTTCAGATGAAAGCTGTCACGCTGGCTAAGCTGTTATGTGTGGACATACAGTACAACCACACCTCCGAGCCAAGCGGCATCTTTTTGTCCTCTTTCATCCCATGCAGCGTGTCATCACCATCATTCAGTGCCATTATACCCTCCAACTCCTTCCCCTTCCCCACTGACCTGGACAATCAGAGAGGAATGGAGTGACGTCCCAGCTGAGGCATGGGAGGAGAGCAATCAAGTGCTGAGAGGAAGGACAAACGGAGGTGAGGAGAAAATGGTGAGAAAAACAGATGAGAGGGGAAAGTTTTCCTGTAAAGCAGAGTGAGCAGTAAAGGATCAGGCATTTGAGATAATGGAGGGACTGACTTTCAAACTCAATGGTTGTCATAGTTAGATATGGAGACAGCCTGCAGTGGTTCAAAAAGAGCTTAGAAGAGGATGACTGTAGTAGGGACAATGAACTGCTAGCTAGTACAACTCTCAAATGAGTGCATATTCAGCTAAATGACTGTCGGCACGCTTGGCTTTGAAGCGCTCTGCTGTGATACCTATATATCTTGAGACCTTGACTTCATACCCTGCTCCAGTATTCTGCTACGATGCCACTTTGCCGGTAAGCCTCTCTGTCTTTTCTGTCTTCAGGAAGACGGCAGAGAAGAACAGAGCACACAAGGACACAGATGGTCCTCTGCTTTTAAAAAGAAAACACTGTATGTGTGCACGCCCGTGTGCAAATTTGTGAATACAAGCATAAGAAGAGAAAACGAGAAAAAAGAAATGAGCTTACTCTTCATTTCACAATGAACAATTGCTGTGCCAACCTGAGAGTGAGTGCCCAGTGTTGCATGGAAGTGCACTCCTATTCAGGACTTTGCTTTCACCAAAACTGAGCAACTGTAAAATTGCATAGGAGCTGCAGTGACTGTGAAAAAGCCTTCAGATAAATGGTGATTGGCTTTCAAGTGTATATTTTCTGTAGGCTTTATGAATCTATTGATGATTCACATCTCAGGAAAAACCAATCATCATTATAGTGAATCATTATTATTGTGAATGCCATGTTAGGCCCACTTTTATTACAGAGGCAATGTTTTTCATGTTTAGAAAGTAGGAGAGTTGAGTGGTTCGCCTGCAGGGTTTAAACTTCACTGGGTGTGCAAAGGAGAAAAGAACAGACACGTCAAAACAGCATAAAAAGGGTCATGTCATGGATGTGTATCTTGGAACCGGTGTTACTGACACATTTGTAGAAATAGAAGCATATCTGTTCTCTTAATGATAGACAATTAAAAATGCTTAAAAATGGTGCAAGTGTGGACTGGCCTTCAGTAGTTTGATCAGTTTGGTTCTTTTGGTCTGGATCAAGGAAAAAAGACTAAAGCGGTTTATGCTTTACGCAGCATCCCTCGCATGACGGTCCGTGCTCCAAAAGTGACGTCATCACATAACTTGCATCAACTTGCCAAGGCTCTGCAAGCTGTTGTGGCGCTTGATCGTGCAAGACACTGAGCGTTTCATTCCAACATGGATGCCTTTGAAGCTGGACAGGCCGAGCAGGTACACCTTTACAAGCACCTCTACGTGTCTTCCAAGAGAGACCACAGGGACCGCCACATGACTCTGAACTCATGGAGACAGGTCAGCACCACATTTAATAGGTAAAGACAGTTCAATTCTTCCTCAGCAACAACGAGCTCTAGTGCAGCCATTTATGACGATCTTCTGGTAACGCTTGCTGACTTCTTCCCTTTCCCCAGAATGTTTTCTTCTGTACGCCCCCTGGCGTTTCGGAGAACACTGCAACAGATAGCATGTTAAACATAAACGCCTCTGTGCAGGCTCATAGCTCACGCGACATCTGCGGAGGTCCGCCTCACGGTGTCTTGCGTGAGCATAAACAAGGCTTAAGAGTCTAAAGCCATGCATGCGCCACTGTCAGGCTCATCATCTGGGAAGCATGAATGTCTACGCCACATTTCCTGTTCAAATCCATCTGCTGATCGTGGGAACTGTCAGGGGAGTGATGAGCCAGTGACTGGCAACTTCTGGGACTCAGTGTGTATTTTACAATATGAAATCACAACATGTACATTGGATTGACAGTCACATTATAACTGTCACAATTGATTTATGAATCAGAATCAGGTTATTGTTACACCCCCAGTGTGTGCTTATGTGTGTTAGGGATGCTGCTGCTGCTGTATGGAGCAGACACTTTCAGTTTATGACTATCGTAAGTATTGATAACACGATTAGTATTTTACAAATTAAGAGTTTTTTTATTTGATGAACATGGGTGCTGATACACGAAAATTAACTAAATGGGTTTTATTTCTAGAAAAAAAAAGCAAAACAACGGTGGGGGCGGTGGGCAAGTAATGTAATCGGTGAATGCCCAAACACCGTGCCACACCGACTACTGTGTGTCTGTGCACATACAGTATGTGTATTACCTGAAAACCTGCTAATAAGAACGGCATGCTAATACATCTGATTTGATCCGTAGTTTGAACAATGTGGTGCCTCAAGCATATAAATTAAAGCCCTATTTCTGAGCAGGAATCCCCAAACAATGATGTTATTTTAAAACACGAACTTCACACTGTTCATGCAAATCATTAGCCTAACTACCTTCTTTTCTTATCTTAATTTAAATAGCTGTGACTGAAGAAGCCTGTGAGTGACAGGCAGGCTGACAGCAGTAATCACGAAGCCATTCATGCTCCTCAGCACGACGCTTTGTATGTTTTGGCTCATGAAGCCTAAACTCTGCAATCCAGGTTTTATTCATGAAGATCCCACTTGTATCTACACTACACTCAGCAACTTATCTATTTCCCCTCTGTTTTGTTAATTAATTTGTGACAATGCATACTAATAACCATTTCTCTGTGGATGTCTGAGGTAGCTAATAAGAATAGTTTCTATTTGAAGTCCCTGGAAAGCGGTCATTAATAGTCACCAAGACTTAAGATACATTAATAATGGATGTTCTCAAATCTCTCTCTCTGGCTTGTATTGGAATCACAAGAGGGGAGCAGCAGAGATAGAATAGCTTTCTTTAGAGAAGTGGAAGAGTGCTGTATGCATGCACACATACAGATGTACACCCTAAAAGGTCTGCAGACACATTATTGGGTCATGGTGGTTAACAGTTTGCAGTCAATAATGTTGTTTATTCAAAGAGATCAGAGGCAGCAGACAGGAAGAGACAATGATTAACACCAGTGGTTGGTGTCAAATTGTGATCAAGACAAAAGTCTATGAAGTGTGCCTTTCACATCCAAATTCACATCCAAATTCACCACACGTGAGAATAATTATTGTTTTAAATGCCAACACCATTAAACACATATATAATAATGTTGGTGCACAGGTGTGGATACACTGATAAAGACCTTCAATTCAGGAATGCCGTTCAGTTTAATGTAATTCTTCAAATTATACACACGTGGCCCAGTTCTGCCTGATGCTTACATCTGGGGCCTGTCTGTGCACACTGAATATTCATGAGAAACTATATGGAGCCACAGGGAGAGGGAACAATCCAACGTGCCCTGAAAATGAGGCCTGAACAGATATCTGTGTGGGTGCAAGTGTGTATGCAGTGGTGTGGGCTGTGTGATTGTAGGTAAACCTGGTATATCCACTTTAAAATCAACTGTGAACATTCAGTTATCTGACCACACTTTGGTCCAGAGTGAAGAATCTTGAAAAGTAGTGGATGAATTTCGATACAAATTGGCACAGACATTCATGATCCCCTGATGTTTCAACAAGTGCCACAAACAGGTCGAAATTTCCACGTGTCCAACACTAAAAGTAGTATGCAGTATGTAGTAGGAACACAGTATACTATCTGCTCACGGCTGGAAACAATTAAATCAGATTGTGGATGGTGCTGCAACGGCTCAAGGAAGACCTCAGAACAAAAAATGGCCATCAAATCTTTGGTAGAAACATTTTGCTTTAGTTCAGATTTGTATTTTAAAGTTGCAGGTTGTATCACTTGTATCATTTCCTGTTAGTATAAAACACTGATTTCTACACTAACAACAAAAACATTATACTATGAAATATGCGTATCAGTGTATACAATTAGTATGTAGTGTGGAATTGGGACCCAGTGTTGGTTAATGACATGATACCTTTGATTCAAAGCCTGCACTCTAACATAGCATGCTAATATTACAACATTAGCATGCTAACATGCCAAATAATGTTACATTTTAGCATATTACCATGCTAACTCTATGCGTGTTAGCATGCTGCCCTGTTAAAGGTTACAAGCTACATGCTACCAAGGTATGTTAGTAGTATGTAAGCTAAGTACGCTATAATGGTAAATGTTACATGATAAATGCCACCTTAACATCCAGTCTAATCAAACATTAGCACTCAGCTCAAACAACAGCTGTTTATTGGTGCGAAATGACTCAACAGGCCTACAACATGGTTTAGACTGTCAGACTTATAGACATTTAGTTAAATTTGGGACGCATCATTTAAACTTTGAACACAGCTATTTAATGTTCCATATCTACAACTACATGTTAACTGAGCCAGGTAAGGACATGACAGGTGGTATGATCTGGTTCAACTGTAATTGTAATTATTTACACACTTTCAGTTCCAGAGGAGCATTCTGACTTGTATGAGCCAAGCATCAGCATCACTAAGACGTTTGGGTGTGTGCCTCCTTTATTATGACAAGCAAACACAGCACACACACGTTGAGTGTTTTAATAAACGCTCTGACAGGGAAATTGAGGCTGCCAACACAGACGAGGGCAGAACAGTCTCAGGAGAGAAGGTGTGTGAGTCAGCGTCAGCGTCTGGGAACCAAACTAATGTCACAAAGTCGAAGGCAGGAGGACCAAGGCTGGAGCTCACATCTGGTAAGTATGTCAGCGCTGGTTAGATAACAACGCTAGAAGCAGAATAAAGTGTTGCCTGGACAACTTTCTTACACAAACATTTTCTTTATCCTTATTGTAAATGTTTTTATTACAAAGCAGCGCTGGGGCTTTTTATTTTACTAACCATTTAGATCATTGCTTGTAAGACAGTAATACACAACGTCATGTCTCCATGGGATCCTTAAAGTCAGAGAGGGTTCTTACTTAGACCTATATCTATTTTGCTGATGATATTTTATAGTGTTATGGTATTTACAATGACAGCATTGCTTGAGACTGAAGCAAAAATTCTAAAATAAATAGGCTGTAGACTGCCAGTGTTGGCATATATCATTTCCCTTTGAATTTGAAAAAAACTAAAACATGTACAGAGTTCAAATAACTTCTGGAGTGTTAAGAAATATTTTGTTCATGTTTCTACATTGCAGAATTGTGCAAAAATGTTTTGTGTGTTTATTTAGTAAAATTTGACAAAACATTTTTGTATTTTTTTCATTTATGACACAATTTCAATACTTTTATCAATTATTATGGTTTATTGACTTACATGACCTTTTAGCTCAGGTTGTACAGATTTTAGGGATATGAAGCATTTGAAGATACACCAAGAAATCACATCACAATAAGCAAAAATACCAATGTAGGCACTGGCAGACCAAGTTGTCCAAACGCTGCCTCACATTGAGCTGAAAGGCATTTTAGCTAGAGGTCACCAAACAAGCAGCTGCTGCCAGTGGATTCCTAACTTGTGCATGTGAAGCCTACATGGCTTTGTCTTTCAAGCAAGTCGCGACTATTAAGTGTAACAGCTCAATATCACCTCTACCTCATCACGCTCCTGTTTTGGCTTTATTTTGCTGTTGTTGCTCATCTCCTGCAGGATCATCGTGGGTCACAGATTGTTGTCATGGCACTGGGGCTCTGGCTCTTTCACTTATTATTATTTACTGTGGATATGTGTGTCCACTGAATGCCTGCAAGGTAAAGATACAAAAACGGTGCAGCAGGCATGCCCAGAGCGGGGCCAAACAAACAGATGAGTCGAGGCTCTCAAAAGAACAGGGCTTGTTTTTTCTCTCTTTTTTTTTTTGCCCAGTTTCTGTTATGTTCTCTCTGCATCAGAATCCCCTGGCCATTGTTCAGCAGTAAGCTGCATCTCTTCACATGTTTGGTTATCATACAATCACACTGCTTTTACCACCTGCCCACTCCTTTAACAGACCATGCTGGCTAACATGTAATATTAAAATGATCTCCACAGTAATATCCATCAAACTCCCACAGCAATGCAAAATATTAATCTACTATAAAGCTGGGTCCACTGCTGGTTAAATATTTGGCAGCTAAACATTAAAACGATAAGGGTCATACAGAAAGATAATGGACCTCTTACAGTTAATTTTAGGATACCTCAAACCATTTAAAAAGAGTACTTCATGAAATTACTCAAATCATGTACTTTACATGGCAGTGATTTCAACAGTTTTAATTTTAAACTGAAACTGGAGCAGAGGGTTGGGTAGAATGAGTGTGAAATATACAAGAATAAAGATGCATTCAAATGCAAAACAACAAGCACGCAAAGAAAGCAAGAAAGGACACTAAAATCTTCCAGATTCAGGGGCGTCTCCACCTGTCAGCTGTCGTAATGGGACATATGTACACCTGGAGACTCTGGACCACATTACACACCGTCTCATTACTTCATCTTATTCAATTATGCCCTCAACTCTCTGTTATTAAGCCACACTAGAGGCATGGCTCTGGCAATGACGGTTGGTTGGTCCAGATATCTCAACAACTATTAGATGGATTGGCGTGACATTTTGCGCAGTGATTCATGTTCCCCAGAGGATGAATCCTCATGACTTTGGTGATCCTCTGACTTTTCATCTCGTGCGTCCAGCTGGCTAGATGTTTCCCTCATCCAGAGAAATATCTCAACATCTACTAGATGGATTGTAATGAAATTTGGTTCACACATTCATGTTCCTCACAGGATGAACTGCAATAAGTCACTTTGGTGATCCCCTGATTTTCGTCTAGCGCCATCATCAGGTCAAAATTTTAATTTGTCCAATACATTGGTTTCTGACTCAACACTTTAAAACTGATGACATTCCCATCAGCCTCAGCTGTACTTTGTAGTTAATGCTAATTAACAAATGTTAATTAGCAAATTCCTAACTGAGTGAAATGACCCGGAAGTATCTCAGTGGCAGCCATGATAAGAGCTGGTCCAGTTCTCTAAATTCCAAGGAAAGGTGCTTCAATGCTTCCTTTCTTATCTCCTTTAGCATAGGGTACACTGGACCATCCTTTACCTAAGGAAAGGAGATAATGCTGTCCCACAATTCCTTGCGGAAGCAACATTTAAAAAGCCACCACGGCAGACCCACATTCATAACATCTGCCGTGGCATAATTACGTAGCCCAGAGTAAGTGCAGTGGGAGCCGAGCACCACGGTCGTCTTTTCCTAAGTCCTTATGAATTCTCCTTCACATCTTTCCTTGACCTCATGACGTTTTCCATCGAGGTCAAAGACAGTATTTAGGAAAAGACATAGGATGTCATTTTTTTGACTATTCGACAGCAGCCTAAAGATAGTGATTGGTGAAGCATGTTAGCATGTTTAGTATTTAACTCAAAGCACCGCCAGCCTCACAGAGCTGCTAGCATGGCTGTAGACTCTCAGACCTGTTAACAATTTTCTGGTGTCAAAATAGAATTATTGGAAATCTATGTTTTTCTAATGTTATAAGAGGTATAAGAGTTGAATATTTTTATTTACAGTTTGCAGGTAATAGCAGGTAATGTTGTGTTACGTGTTTGTGACAGTGACTATGAATTCACAGAGCTGTACCATCATGTTACTGTTACTGTACACTGTAACAGTAACATGATACTCCACCTATGTGTCAGGTGTCAGGACTGAACATGAAGTTCTGCCTGAAGTAACTAATGATTTATGCCACGTGATGAATCAGATAATTCAGGAGCATGAGTATGACAATGCTAACTCGGAGGACAAAACGTGTAACACAGTAGAATACATATATAAACACAAACATAATAGGCTACATTGAAGAATATCAATAGTTTTGAATATACATTTTTTGGCATCTATAAATGATTGGAAAAACAAAATAATTGGCAACAATATGTCTTTGGGGTTATTTTTTGTTAATAATGTGTTCTGGCAAACAATAGCATTTTGATTTGAAGCTCATTCTGTGTTACATAAGTGAGGGGTCTCAAAAGTTTCTCTTCCTAAAATCAGCCAACTTGAGTGGATGAAGATGGGGACATATCTGCCTTAATGGACCGCTCAGATGTCAGAGCACCAACCCACAAAAGATTATTTCCACCTAGCTGAAAATCTGGGACTTAGATGTCTTTCCAACATCAAGTAAAAAGAGCAAGAAGTCAGTAAGTGGAGGCCGGTGTAGAAGCTGCGAGAGGTCCCACCACCCCGTGTTTCTCCTGCTTGGACAGAATGATTTTTCAGCCAGGTTTTGGAGGAAGAATAAGTATGTCATCACTGGAGCATGCACACAACAAGTACCGCTTCTACCACAGCACATCAGTGTCAGCTGGAGCAGAGATGGAGGGATCAATTAACCTCCCAGGAGCGACAACCCGAACAGACAACCTGAGTTACGTAGCCACTCTGCGGTCAGTCTGCGGTGACTGTTGACCAGGAGCACGACAACGATGCTTTCAGCACAAAAGGACATAAATCATCTGTGAACACAAGTGAAGCAAGAAAGACAAGAATAATGTGTTTTTTCTGGGTCAGAACAGCTGTGGGGTACACACTGCTGGAGCAAACCCCGGGCACACATCTATCCTGTTCACATCCACAGCAGAGAAACAGCACATATGAAACTGACGATGGACGATGCCATTCATCTCAGCCTGACACATATTGACACACGAGGTGCTCAAATCCATCTTATAGTGACAGCTCTCTCCGCTGTCCTGTGTTGTCCTCTCAACTTATAGAGGGTATGTATTGATATCACTTTTGACACAATAACATCTCCCTCTACACTAACAGGTGAACATGCAACTACTGGGAGCCAAACAAATATAACTTGGAAAAGAAAGAAATGATGTAAAAAGGTGTCTGACAGTGTGAAGTGTGGGTGTTGAGTATCAGGTGTTGGGTGTCTGAGTTCCCTGAATTAAACACCTCTTCACCAGCAGTGAGCAAACATATCAATTAACAAAAACAGTCTTGGAGCAACATTAGACTCAAAGTTGGATGATCCAGTCTGGGCCAATAAACAATGTCTGTGACGTTAGTTAGCTAAACTTGCTACATTAATCGTGTCATATAATGCTAACCATCCCCACTATTTAAAGCTACAACCAACCACTCTATTTGGCTTAATTGATGAGATTAGAGTAGGTGGATAGCAGCCACCTGTAGAACTGGTAATTAGCAGGATTGGACAAAGGCAGTGGCCAGTAGCTGCAGCCAATTAAAATACACAACACCAACGTAACCGGGCGGCAGACACAGCGGAGGACACTCGCTGTCTGAAAGTACCTTCAGAGATCTAAATCTGTCTATCATCCTGTGAAACTCAAGCTAACTGCATCTCATTGTTTTCAATACGTTTTTCTACAATTGTTAAAAGGACAAGTTTGCTGATATTCTATATATTTTCTTATGGTCAACAAATCCCATGAAAATACTCAAACCAACAATGGATATATCCTACTATTAGCACTGTGTGCGTATATAAAGCCTGCTGTATCTTCTTCCTCTGAGCCACAGAGCTCCATTGTTTAAAACTCATCAGTGAGCCTCACTGTTGTTCCTTCATCACCATGAACACACACACTGGAGTTTATTCTGACTCAGTCCCACACACACCGTCCTGCTGCCCCAAATACTCACTAGAGCACCAAATGTGGATTCATCCGGCACTGAAAATAGTCCCCAACAAATGCACTATTTCCTCCTGTTTGTTTGATAAAAACTAGGTAGGTAGGAAAGTCTGAAAGTGTTGAGAGACGGACTAACACACTGTTGATTTTGGTCTTTTCTTGGGATTAGTTGATAATAACAAAAATACAGTATAACACCACCCTTTTTTAAAAACCCACTTTCAGTAAGCATTAATATTGTTTTAGATTTCTATGTTATGATTCTTGCCCTGCTTTGATATCTTATATACTGAGAGCTTTTGATTATTATTGTCTTTATAAAGTATACAGTATATGTGAATGACTATGATGGTTCATTACTAATTATACTAGTATTGCATATGCACTGTCTGGACTAAATAAAATGTTATCTAACCAACCAGATCACGAACAACAGTGACCATATTAAACTGAGTCAGACATCAGGTTATCAAATACATTTAGGTAATTATTCACTCAGTATAAAAAAGTCTGGGTTGATCTGGTCTGTGAAGCTCTGCTGAGCCGTTTAGCCAGAGGACAAGAAGAGAAACAGAGCTTAAAAATGTCATACAATGCAACCATGTCTCCTTCTCCTTCTCCTGAGACTGAGAATCAGACAGTGAACATGTATATTAAATGGCCTCCTTCTCCATTAAAAGCTTATGCTTGCCCAACTGAAAATCTAAGGTTGTATCCAAAAGTAGGATCCAAAAACATTCAAACTTGTAACTTAATCATAAAAGACTACTGTATATTTCTAGCTGGTGAAAATTGACTATTATAGAATCTATGGTAAAGAAAAAATGTGTTAGTGTCCACAATTTGACTGTCATCAACATTATGCAAATTCGGAAACCTCATTATGTGAGGGCTTCTGGTCGCTTTACGATTGCAACTGCCAGAACTTTTAATCCCAACCACATCTTAAAATGGGATTAGGAGTCTTGTGGATATTTTGATTCTTCCACAAGTCTGTTGATGGACTTTTTAAACCATCTGGGAGAGATTTCTCTTCTCATGTCGTTTCTGGGAGTTGGGAGAGGTTCAAAAATGCAGCGGGTCTGCAGAACGCTCAAAAGATTAGTCTGGAGTGGGCTCAGAGGAGGAGGCAGAGGCACCGCGACTGTGGAAAATATTTGAGGATTTCCCAAGGTCGCTGTGTGACAAAGCCAGTTCAGAAATGCACAGAATGACAGTCTTTGTATTAACGTGTTGTTACATAACATCTAGTTTGACCTGGGCTTTTTTTCTGCTTTACTAATGGAGCATTTGATACCATTCAATGGAATATATTTCAGTAACCGATTTTACCCACTTATTCACATGCATGGTCACAGGAGCGTTTATCCCATCAGACACTGAAAGCAGGAGGATACTGTGGACATGATCCAGTCCATCTCAGAGTAACAGACACTCGCTCACACTCACATTCACACCTTGGGGCAGTTTTAAGTCTCTGGACCTTTTCTCAACCTTTTTCTGGCCGATGAGCCCGTTTCTCCAGACTCACTAATGATTTTTTGATGCTGCATATTTTTGGCATGTTGTTATAGAAACCCTCCAAACTAAAAAACAAAATTCATAGTTTGTCATTGCCTTCCAAAATGACCCATATGAGCAACTTTTGATCCGATAGGACCGACAACATCCTTTCCGTCTTTTCCAACTATCGATTATTTTCTTTGTCGATTAGTCTCTTGATTATCTTTTATCAATAAATGTGCAGTCTATAAAATGAAAATAGTGAAAAATACAGATCACAACCTGGCAGAGCCTAAAGTGATATCTTCAAATATCTTGTTTTATCTGACCAACAGTCCAAAACCCAAAGAAATTCAGTTTACGATGATATAAAACGAAGAAAAGCAGCAAATCCTCACATTCTGACAAACTGGAACAGGGAATATTTGGAGTTTTTGCTTTATAAATGACTTAAACCATTCATCAGTTATTTCATTTGATGTAGATTATTTTTCTGTCGATCGCCTTATCAGCTAGCACTACAGTGGTGAATCTGAGTTTTATCTAAGATGGTTTCAGAGGGAGAGTAGAGGAAGAGGACGGCAGACGATCCAAACAGATATGAGCAACATATGGGAGTCTCCTGTTCCCTTTGTGACACATGAGCTGTGACAAACAAGGTCTGCAGACAGCGCCTTTGGACACATTGCACTCTTACAAATGGGCATGCAGCCATGGACATGTCCATATGTGTGCTGCAGAGAGACACACACACACACACACACACACACACACACACCTCGTGCAGTGAGTGGGAGCCTGAGCCGAGCCGAGTTATCTGAATGGTGGATCCTCTTCTGTGCTGTCAAACGAGCAGCGAGCAGAGCAGTGTTCGCTGCACTTCGTCTGCCTCATTACCCCCTCAGCCGCTCTGACATGGTCACCGCTCCGCTCACACTGTTTGTGTCTGGACCCTGAAGCCTCTCTCCAACTTAAACAGGTTCAACTCAGATTAATGAGCAGGCTGCTCACAGATTGGGTTCTACTTAGAGAGTAAAGTGGTATCTGATGAGGTGGTGTCCCAGCTGTGAATCAAGCCGTTGATATCAGAACAGAAGTGCCAACATCCATGACACCTCCTGACACAACATTACTCTAATATATTCATATCATATCACCTCCATTGGCCCCCTTTGATGATATCAGATTACATTCAAATACAGTCTTGACAGTTTAAATAAATGCACCAATTGAGCTCGTTCTCTCTTTTGCCAAATGTCAAGGCCTGGTAATATTTCAGCGGGATACAAAAACTGGCTGCAAATGATCCACATGACTCCTCAGGGGTGCAGAGAGGGATTTGGCTGAGAGGGAGAGAGGGTCTCTGGGCCGAACACGCTCCGTCTGCCACTCTACTCTCCACCATCTCCTTCAGCCCCCTGAATCTGTCCCACTGTGCTCAGTGTTGTAACTCAATGCATTGTTGCAAAATACATGGAGGCGCTAATTATTCCAATTCCAATCTGGTCTGAGCATTTTGAAAGTTTATAAAATCTCGACAGATATGAGAATCGTATTTACTCACTTTTAAAATCTATTTTATAATACATTTAGTCTGTCAGTGAGATGAGAGAATGAAAAGCATCTGATGTGCCTCCCTGAAGCTCATAAATACTTAATTATTTTAAAGAGAAGTCAGACCTTCAGTGGTTTACGGCTGCAGAACATTTGAAATGACATCAGTTTAATTTCCTTTTTGCTGCTTCATGCCGGGCATGAAATATTCATTTCATTACTTATTTTTTGGTTGAATGACAAAGTACAAAGTATAAAGCTGCAATCAACAACAGTGCAACTAACGTCCAGTTCCAATGCAGGATGTAGTGCGCCCTACAGTAAGAGTTCATCTCTCTCTTGCTAGTCCCCAAGCTTTACAGAAGTGCAATACACCACACATTGATTTAATACTAATAATTGATTAATTGTTTTTGCTACTGGGCACAGCAGAACAAGCTGGAAACAGTAGACGTTTTCTGACCAGAGGAACTTTCTCATAGATCTAAGTTGGAGGACATCTCCACTTTTTATTATGTTCACACTGCAAGAACTGGGAATGATCGTAGTTCTTTAAGTCATTTTCACAAAGACCTCCATCTGTACTGAAAGACAAAAAGTTAAGAAAACTGCTAAATCTCATATTATTATATTCCACTTCACAGAGGGTCAGAAGTGACAAAAAGACATCTTAACTTTGTGACTACCGGACGTATTCAGAATGCTGTCTCCTTGTGACTTAAAGTCAAATCACGTAGTCAAGTGTGCACTGACACAGAGACACAATGTGGGAACTGAACCCTATTAACCCTTACTGACACAGCCACTTCCTGTGTGTGATCTTGGTAGCTCTTCCTGAGGCTACCATATGTGACTGAGCCACATCATATGACGTGAATGATACAAATCATGCATTTTTATACTACAGTATTTTGCCACATTGTTTAGCCAAAACTAGACTTTGCACAAACACTAGTCTCTTCATGCTTTCATGTGTTTATAATCATATTATTGTTAACCACACAGACATGACTCCACCCAAATAGGCCTCCGCCTCACTGAATTTTCCTCTTTGCTTCCCTGACTCATCACGATGAATATCATTCATTATCATTCCTCCGCCCAGCCTTCCCTCCCTCCCTCCCTGCCTCCCTCCCTGCCTCCCTCCTTTACACATTGCTCATGTCTCTGTAGATGAGACGGTGTAAAGAGGCCAACACACAGCGGAGTTCCTCCAAATTGAGAAGAGTCTAAATGGAGCGTAATAGGCCATCCTTCTTGTCTTCTCTCCTCTTTTAATCCGCCCCGTCACTCTCTCTTCTCTTTCTCTCCCTTGGTAATCTTCGTTGCTCAGCGAGTGATTGAACACTTATTTCCCCAAGAAGCAGACGCATGACAATTAATTAACTAAAGGCATGGTGGGTTCTCGTTACTCATTCCCCTTCACATTCAATGTATGTGTGTGTGTGTGTGTGTTTATGTAGGTGTTAACGTTAGCTTTTTACTTCTGGAGATTGACTTTATGACATCATAAAAGTGGTGTTCGTTTGTGAAGATTATCTTGCTGAACAAAACGTGTAAGTATCATACACTTTTGTTTTCTGCAATAATCCAAAATCCAATGGAAACATCCCATTGGCTTTTTGTGGAGGGAACCAGGGCGATGCCAACTTCCAGGTTGGACTACAGAAACACCTCATCATCCCTGCAGCACTCTGTGACTGTTGGTATGTGACGGGATGCAAACAGTTACATGCTTTGTTAACCCAACCATCCACCCCGACCTCCTGCTCATAAGGTTTTATAGCACAATAACGTCATGCTAATGTTGCTAATTAACACGACCACAAAAACGACAAACGACCAATTCTGTGGTTTTTTTGGTGAGGACAGTCTCGAGGATTTGCCACTTTTCTCTGTTTTATATTGTTGTAAATTTAATATCTTTGATCTGGAACTCTCAGTACATTTAATCACTTAATTTAATTTAATCATTTATTTAGTTTTGGTGTCAAAAAAAATAGAAAAACCCCTGCAGTTCACCACTGAGTGCAAAGTGTCTGAAAGAAATATAAGTGCAGGTGATGATTCACTTGAAAGCCACAACAGAGCCCTGCAGGACAGCTTTTAACTCTGTCTAAAGTACTGGACAGAAAGTAGAGGAGTATTTTTGTTACACACGTCATAGCCGAACCTACAGGTTCATTGTAAGAAAGTAAACTAATCACATTGACTTTTTCCCAAGACAAATTATTCTTGCACTTAAAGTTTGATATACAGGCGAACTTGTTTTGCAGTAAAAAAAGGTGTGAAATTGTTTTGTCTGAAAATGAACTGCTAAATCCAACAGGAGAGTTTGCCAGACAACAGACTAGGTGAATCCATATACAGTGCCAACAGTGCTGTCTACCAAGCCAAGTGTGCCAAAGCAGAAAACCCTGTGCCAACCAGCACATAACCCAGAGCTCCTGTATCTCTGTCTGTGCCTGCAGGACTGGATGTACTTATTTGACATGAACAGAAAAGCACATTTGCATCTAATTTCATCAAAGAAGTAGCTGCAGTACTTATATTTTGTAGCATTTTTCTGACCTTTATTTGTCCGCTGACAGAAAGCTGAAACAGCAGGTCCTTACCCAGCAACACCCTACATCACCTCCATACAGTTAAAGGTCTCAGTATGCTTCAAACAAAGTGCTTGTCGGGTCATCTAACAGCTTCTGAAACCCCCTTTCCAACATCAGAATCGGGGAAGGAAGTGTGTCTCTTAAAAGGTTTGTAACTTCCAAATCTGACAACCAAGCCCACTTTACGCAGAGATTGGCCAGGTGTGAAAGCAGGCAGGGTTTGAACTTCTCTCTCTTTTTCTTCTACACTTTTCGCATTTACAAATTCCATGATTGCCTTCGAGGAGGGACTGTCCAAAAGTGTGTCCCATTATCCCCATTTGTCCGATGCATCGCGTCTAGACTACAAAAACATTGCAGACCTCTGAGTGAGACAATTCTGAACAGCTATAAACACTTTAGATGTGGTCGGACAATATGTGGTACAAACGAGCTTGTTTGAAACTACTGAAGTCTTTACAATCACCTGCTCACATGGAAACTGTAACCAGTAACCAGCCTATTACTAACATTCAGACCACATCCACACTAAGTTTGTTAAGCACTGTTGTCGTGAAAACAACTTCAGGGTTCGTACAGCTTTTTAAGAGCAAAATCCAAGCACTTTTCAAGCACTTTCAAGGTACCTAAACCAAAAATGTCCAGACTCTCGAAGCCTCTATCATCACATCTAAATTGTTACTATGAATGCAATTGCAAAAAATAAAGTTTACAGAGTTCCTTTACACCCACAGTGATCAATGTATATTATACCAGTATATTTACCAGCTGTTCATATTAACTTTGATTGTATGTTTTGATCGTGCTTATTTAATTTCCAGACGAAGGGATCAACAAAGGATTCATCTAACTTTCCTTTTAGATTATGTTGAAAATCAAGCATTATTCAAGGACTATATTCAAATTCAAGCATTTTCCTAACGCTGAAAACATAATGGTTAAAATTAAGCCTTTTCCAAACTTTCAAGACTTTGTATGAACCCAGCAACTTCTAAATGACGTTTCCATGTCATTTTGTCCACATTGAAGCATCAAACCAACCAAAAAACATCTGAATCTCTTCTTCTTTCTCCTGCGTTGGTCAACAAACAACAACGATTGTACATTACATTTATCATCAGAAGCAGTTACAACCCAGTGATTCTGCTGAGTCTCAGCAGGTTAAGCCGCTGCTCTGTCTATGCTACTCTCCATTAGCATTTATATTGTGTTTCAAAGTCCCAATTAAGTTGTTTCAGTGACATATTTTTATATCTCTACCCTTTGTAAAATGTAATGTTCTATCTGTAACGATCTGTCTGAATTCACAGTAAATAAGAGCAACAAGCCATGCCTAGTGCTCCTTCGGGGAGTCCATCTGACCCACTGCCCTCAGTAAACTAGACTATTGTTCTCTTCATTAACACACAATGGAGGACATCAGCAAGCTGTGCTGAACAGACGATCGTGAAACCAAATCATCTGAGAAGTAATGTGCAGGAGCATTTTGGACACTACAAAAATCATGGATAAAAGGTAAGACTCAGCTGTTAGCTTGTCAACCAAGCCACGATACTACAACGTAAATGGGATTAACACGTGATTCATTCGTGAATTTAGTTCTCATTTGTTCAAACTGGATTTTTTCGTTGACATTAAAACGTGAGGCTAGCGTTTTTAGATTTTTTAAAACAGCTCTATTTTGGGTAAAACCGAGAGGAAAATGTTCAGATTGATCGAACTTACTGTAGTCTCAGAAGGATGTTTACATCCTGGCATCCTGGCCTTAAGAGACGACAACTTAATGAGATTCTTGAGCCACTGACCCTCCAGTCACGAAGTTATGTGAATGCCTCTCGGTGAGACGCCGTCATAACACATGCACAATAATTGTATTTGGCACCTCGAGAGCCAGACAAAAGCCCACTCTGGCCTCATTCCCCTCCTCTCTAACAATGCTGAGGTGCAGAGCAAACAAATGAAAAAGAGGCTATAATAATGGTCAACGTGATAAAACCTTCCTCCTTTTGTGTGTGTGAGCCTGAGGCCTCCTCAGAGCCGCCGTTCGGCCGCATCTAACAGCAGATAAGACGGAGAATCTGCGTCTCACTTCACAATGGCACTGGTCACAAAACCCACACTTGGTCTCCATTACACAAATGTCACACCTCATCCCTCTGCAGCCGCAAAGGGTCCTGGGATTTCCAAGCCGAGCTGTCTATAATGCTATTTATCTTATCAATTTCAGAGCAGGGATTGGATGAAACAGGAGAGAATGTGCTATTAGCAGTGCATCACCAAATGTAGTCAGTGTCTTCTGTTGTTAGCTCCCATTCCCTCTTCCCGCTCCCGTGTACTTTTTGGCATGAAATTGCTTTTCTTCTGCTCCAAACTGCTGCGAACATCTTAAGGCGCAATCCATTCTGCGAGTTAAATGGCAGAGAGGGTAGCAGCCCCTTAAATGAGAGCAATCATCAAGCTTTATCTCAATGGCTGTTTTGTACGTACAATTGCCGCCTGCAAATCTATTAACCAGCCGCCCCAATTAGATCCTCGGAGGAGGCAGAAAACAGCAAGACGAAAAACCTGAACGTGCTGCCAATGAACACAGAAATCACAACTGCAGAGGAATCACTGATAACATTTATAATTTGTTTCACTATGGCGAAGAAACATCATAAATGATTGAATATGTTACGTTAGATTCAAACTGAATGAATTTCCGAATTTCTGCCTCACACACCGGCAGATTCGGAGCTGCAGGTGTGTATGTACAATTGCAAATTCCCTTTTCTTTGCCGTTCTGATTGAAACACTTGAATATGTTGCTGTCTACATGATTACCACATTCATCCAAAAGTGTCATCTCCAATCTGTCCATCACGCTGTAAACAATCCCTTCACAGTCAGCATCAGTCATATTTCATCAGAACACAAACACCTCAGTCTGCACTATTTTCAAGCTTCAAATCAAAGACTAGAGTTCATGATCTGTGTGTGGCTTTGACGAAGGCTTATGCATCAAAGGCCACATTTACATGCATGCCACAACACAGGATACCATTAAGGAATTAATATGATTAATGCAAAAACCAAACACTAGACACTAAGCATTTATAAGCAGTAATAATTTAATCTACATAAACACATTAAATTCTCAACCTTCGTCTACCTCAACTGCAGAGACAGACCTTTATTTTGACAGAAATACTGATCTCAATCACTGATTAATTGCAGTCATTTCTACTTTTCTGTTTTTTTTTTTAATTTATTCTGCGTTAAGCTGCTGTCAATGAAACTCAACAACCCTCCCCTTCACTTTGAATAGGAAACATCTGCAGAAGTTCTGCAGTGGTGAGTATTTGGGGCAGCAGGACGGTGTGTGTGGGACTGAGTCCAAATAAACTCCAGTGTGTGTGTTCATGGTGATGAAGGAACAACAGTGAGGCTCACTGATGTGTTTTAAGACGAGATATCAGGCTGTGATACACACAATACTTGTTAGTAGATAGATTCAGTGTTGGTTTGAGTCTTTTCATGAGATTTGTTGATAATATGAAAAAAATATAAAATATCAGCAGATATCAAAATATCAAAAACGTACTGAAAACCATAAGACGCAGTTAGCCAGTAGGAAAGGAAAGAGTAAAGAGTAAAAAAAACCAAGCTGGAATATCCTTCATGTCTCGTCATTATTCTCATGGCACTTAAAGGTATTTCTTTTCATCAATGTGGAGACAATTGATACACTTTAAACCATCTGAAAATGCTGCTTATGTGTGACATTATGTTACGTTTTCAAGTCATCTTCACAAAGACCTCCATCCGTGCTGAAATGACAAAATTGTAAGAAAACTGCTAAATCTCTTATTCCATTATCTGAGCAGGGAAACATCATGAGGCGTTTTCGGACCGGAGGAACTTTTTCAACTTTTATTGTGTCCGCACTGCAAGAACTGGGAGCGATCGTAGTTGTTAGAACGCCGTTTTGAGGAACTTTTTTAGCTCCTACTTCAGAGTAGTTACTCTCCCAGCACAAGAGGAACCTTGAGTGACGTAAGTGTACGTTGATTGGTTGAACACTTGAGCCAATGCAGCACCGGCAACCGCCATCTTTAAAAACCTGTGTAACAGCTCGCAACGGTCGCCTTAAAAAATGGACCAAAACACGGACAAATGGAGCGAAGTCCAGGCTTTACTGAGTGTATATATGTGACAGGGGAAAAACGCCATTTTGACTCGTCAAAGCCAAATATAAAAATCTTGTGAGTGACGTTGCTATGCTAACCACCGGCCGGCTTACGTCACTTCAGCGTTCCTGTTGGCGGTGCGAATGCAAACAGAAAAAAAAGCCCTTGAAGGTTTGTAGTTCTCAGGGGAGCTCCCCAGTGGGCAGTTCCTCTCAGGGAGTCCCCAGAACAGTTTGGTCTGAAAACGCCTACTGTTTTCTAAAAGTGCCCTGACCACACTGAAACTGAGGCTGGTGTTTTCAGATTTAACCACCCTGGAGTGTTTTGTGCTAAAGGTGTTCCTTCTTTGTGGTGTAGACGGACGGCCAAAAGGGAGAAAAAAAGATGCATTTTCAAATTTAGCCGGCTTAGTGTGGACGCACTCTGTGTCCACAGTACATATCATGGGGGGTTTCAAAATGCTACACATAGGGGCTTGCAGTACGCTTGTTATTGTTCAGATCTAAACCCTGCCAATTTAAAAACATTGATTCCTTGTAAAATCAGGGGAGAAGCTCTGAGATGGACTGAGATGTGGTGCATGTGGTTGGGAATTAATTTTGTCCCTCCTTCTCCTCCTCCTCCTCCTCCCCTGCTTACATTAGCTTGAATAAGAGCAGCAGTGGAGTAATGAGTTCTCCTGACTGAGAGATCAAACTGGAGCAGCCATCGTCCCCTGATCAATAACTGTCACCATGGACACCAGGGACCAAACAACCGTCTCCAAGAGGCGTGTGTGTACTTGTGTGTGAATTTATGTGTGTGTGTGTGTTTGTACAACACAAATGAGGTGGAGCCAGGAGTGAAAATGGATGGGAAACAAGAGGAAAGATGTGTGTGTGTGTGTGTGTGTGTGTGTGTGTACAGTATAAGCGCACTCCATCCTCTCCCCCGGGTTGCCCGAAACTGTAGCTTATTAGGGCTAATTGGCTTCTTTAAGGACCTTCAGCTCATTATCTGGCCACTTTCAGCACTCTCTGATTTACCACCATGTGAATGTGGGATCCATGCCCCATGTCTCAGGGTTATGCTAAAGCTCTGACATCCTTAGTACTGTGACACTAAATTCAGCTTATCTCATGACACACTTTAATGCCATTTTTTAATGTGTGAATTCATGTGCAGTTTACATGTGCGTTTAGCAGACTGCAATGTCCAAAATTCATTTAATTCCTGGTTATTGTAGGCAACAGTTCCTGTCAGTCAGACTTAAAATTAAATTTATACCATGTCAGCCAATTTTCCAGAATAAAATATATTTTTTTACTATAGCTGGTACAGTTTACTGTTAATGGAGGAGTCCACCTTTCGTTGGCCTTTCCTTCACGTACACGGGAGTTACAGAAAATGATGCATGCACAGACTCCGTTACTGTTCGTAATTTTATCTCATTAAAAGAAGCCTCCTTGTTTACTGTTCACCCTCCTACAGTCGGATCAGAGCGATATTTCCTACTGCTGCTGCTTCACATTAAAACTTCACTGTTCAATACAATATCTGTTCAACATAATACAAAATAAAACTTCACGGTTCTATGCATTGTACTGCATCTGTGAAATTTTACAGGAACTACTTTGTTGTGTTGGTCTTCTTATGCGTATTACCATACAGACCTCATTCCCACTACTACCTAAGAAGCGCTATAACTTGCATATTACACTGATATTGCACATATCTTTTGCGTGTAAATATATGTATATATATATATATGTATATGTATGTATATACGTAACTGTATACTTTCCATGTAATTTTCAACAGAGCTCTGTAGTATTAAAAACGCACTTGCTGTTACCACAGGTGTCCACAGGTGTCGCCAAATTGACCAGGAGTTAGCCATTTATGAATAACACCAAGGCCTTGTTCAGACTGCCATCTGTTTTTTTGGCATATCCAGATAGTATCCAGATTGATTTTATAAAGTCTGGACAGCGAAAAACCACATGAAATGTGGTTTTTGCAAATTGGATCTAAGCCACATTTGGAGGCGGTTTTAAATCCGATTTCTAGAGATGCGTCTCAGTCTGGACGCTCTGGCTGCTCAAATCGTGTCTTTTCGTCACTCAAAACGCAACACACAATGACGACGTCAAATCCAGAGAGACGGAAGAGCATCAGAGTGGTGGTATACCAGCGTCCTCTCCGCACTGTGAAGTCTGCACCGCAACTTTACATCGCGATGATGGATCTCCATTTCTCATGCTTCCGTGTTGGAAAGCCGCGTCACCAGCGTACATAGTTACTGACACCTACGTCGTTACCGTAGCAACCCATGCAGATAGGTTGGTGACGTCTGGACACACAAATCCGATCTGATCGCTTGTAAATAACAGAGCGGACAGTCTGTCTTAAAGATCTGATTTGAGAAACAAATCTGATTTGCCTGCAGTCTGACCAAAGCCTGATATCCTGCTTCAACATGAAACACATCGCAGAACTTTGACTCTGAATCATCTGGAGGAGAACACGACGGCACCAGAGGCCTGAGAACCACAGGCCTACAGGCTGCATGTCTCCTCTAACTGAATTTGTGAAGCATCCTGCTCATTGATCTTTCCCTGAATAAACTAAAGGCCAACCACACCCACAGCACTATCTCTCTCTCTCACACACACACACACACACACAGCGGCAGGAACATATAGAATATGAATTATTAATATGCCCTATATATGATAAAAGTGGGTCAGTGTGAACTGGTGTGTACTGTACGCTGCTTCCACCAACAGCACAGTACAACAGAAGACAATGATAAACTATGTAGGAAGCAACAATTATGACTCTTACATCCAGTTTTGAGAGTGAGTTTTCTTTTTCGTGAGGGTTTTATCAAAGATGTCACTGTAGTGTTTATCCATGAACAAAAATGTATTGTTATAATTCATAGTTTCATTTCAATATTTATCCTTTCTAATGCAAGTGGGCCTTGACTCATTAATGATCTTTGGAAATTGGGGAAATGTAAATGAGAATAAAGCAAAGTTACCTGACGGGAAACAGCAGGTAAACTTACATTTCTTTAGGCATTTATTGATCAGTTTGCTGTTGTGTGGGCTAAATTAACAAAAGGTCATAGAGGTGAGTGAAATTAGCTTACAGTAACGACACACCTGCCATTCTTGTTGCTCATCATGATCAATATTGAAGAGAAGCTGCTGGATATTGTGGGAGCAAAGAGCAGCTTTAAGCCAAACATCTTTTTTCATGCCTCAAACTTTTGCAGGAACAGGACTGTGTTATTCTTAACTTTTCCTTTTTTTTTTATACATACGACATAAATGTTTGTCAGTATTTCATGTTAATTGTGATGATTTTTCCGACAATCCACATTATGTGCAAAAAGCTCAAAACTAGCCTGTTTGCATCTCCTTGGAGTTGAAAGATCAGTTTAGCCGAATTCGGTTTACCTTGCGAGGCAGCTGGATCACGCAAGAATCCATCTTGCCAGGCTTCACGTTATGCGCTTGTGGTTGAACCACAGTGGTTTGGACCAATCAGCATCCTATGAGGAACTACTGGCAGCTACAGGTGTGGTTTAGGTGTGACGACAGCGATTTGAAAACAACAATAAAGTTAAAGTTAAAGCTAAAAGTGACTATGATATGTGACGGTCAATGTGTCAATCTGTTTCTGTCCCTTGTCCCCAATGTTGACTGTTTAGATAACCAAACTGTTGGCTTGTTTACAACTGATCTGATCGTCTGACCTTCATGTTTGGTGACTCGTTGGACCAAGATCTCAGCAATTCCAGTACATTGATGAGTACAATGTTATCATAAATATTAGAAATAATAGCTGGAACAAAACACCGTAGTTTTCCTTTAACCACCAAGGAGAAACAAAATCCTGGACTCTGGACCTCAAGCAACACATCCTCTGCTGTCCCAAAGTCCTGCTGGTTTTCATTTTAGCCACCTAATCAGGAACTGTAATGACTGCAGTTTGAAAGCCAGCGGTACTTTGGGCCCAGAGGACGGCGACTCAGTACCAGTACCTTCAGTTCCTCTCTGCATCTCGCTTTGATTTATCCTCTGCTCTGCTGCCTGGAACTCCTGCCCTCCTTCTCAGTTTTATTTGCCAAATTTGCCCACATGGCTGCTAACTTATTTGTTCACTCAAAAACTTGGACCCCCCCACACACATATACTCAGACCTTCAGTGCTCTTATCTTTAAGCGGTCATATTGTCATCTGCCTAACAGACTTGCTCGTGTCCCTCATATTAGCAGCCATCTGGGTTCAGACTAAATGAGTCCAATTTAAAAAGAAAAACAACTCATCAAGTTCACAATGAAACTGCTACAATAGGAAATCTCTGTTATCGCACATCCCATGGCAATGTTTTGAGATAACAGCTTAGAAATCTTATTATAAAACAAAATGCAGAGGAAAATTGAGGATGAAATTGGCAGCAGCTCAAGAGAAATATGTTAAAGCGCTGGCTTTCCGCTGCTGCTGGGAACAGTGGGGAGACCAGACAAGTGGAGAAAAGTGTCCAATCACTGCCAGGCAGAGCGATGGGGGGACAATCAATGGAACTGCATGAGATAAAAGACACACATTTAAGGACTGCGAGATGAGCAGAGAGAATAAACACTATACTTAACTGCACACACACATAGTCACAATCGCAAGGTTGGTGAGTAGTTGGATAATGTGGAATAAAGACCATGAAAACATGGTGCTGTAACCAAAAGGTTCAGTAAATTCTGATTTATTACAAGTGCATGAAGTGAGTTTTTTTTTGGTGCTGCACAAAACAACACAAAAGAACTAAAATATCAGCATTTCTACCATTCAGAAACTCTCTGTAAAGCCAGTAGCTGCTGGTTCAATTCCTAAATCACAGAGAGAGGAAGATCAAAAATCATAAATGACTCATTATCCTCCTTCTCCACACTTCGTTTTAGCGCTGTGCCAGCGCTGGAGAAAGGTCTGGCTGAACCCATTATCATTCTGGTATAGGTGGAAAAAAACGCTCTGGCTTGTTTGTATTTCATTAAACCAATCACAGTTGTCTTGGGCAGCTCTAAGCCCAGGACGCAGTGACGTACTTGCAAAACAGTGTAAACGGTAACACGCAGATAGCGGAAGAGGAGGTGAATTCCGACTGAAATAGTCGAAAGGCCAGTTCAGACCAAAGATTCGCAATGAGACAAAACAGTTTTAGAACATTGCAGGAAAAGTTGCAGCGGTGTGAACTGGACCGTCTCAGCTCGACTCAAGCCGGCTGATGGTGTCACTGCGACTCAGCTTGTCACATCGCCAGCGGCTGGTTTTAGAACATAAGGCACGTCACCTGTTTCAGCAGCCAATCAGCGCGTAGGGAAGTCAGCTGGTCATCTCGACCCACTCGTTTTTTTATGTTTTCGCCGTTTCATCAACACTAGAAATGCAACTGTAGCAAGTAACTCACTATCACTATCGTCATTCATATTTTAAGACGCTACAAATTATATCCAGCTACAAAAAACGCCTGAAAAGCCGGAAGTACAAAGAGACGTTGCTATGGAAACGATACACCGTCTCGTCTAGTCGCTTTGGTGTAAACTGGCAGGTTTCAGAACGTTGCAGACCGGCCCATCGCACGTTGCACGTTTCAACTGGTCTCATTGGGAATCTTCTGAACTGGGCTTTAGACCCACAGCCTACTTCCTGTGAGTCAGACTATGTTTAGAGCGTCTGAGGTCTGTATCTTTATACTGAGAAGCTGCATTCAGCACTCATATAGCAGCTTAGAGGTCAACAGCTACTGCTTCTTTTAGAACATTTTGCAACCTTCTCTGACATGTTGTCGTTGTTTGGCTCTACTCCAGCACGCTGAAACATTGGGCCTAATGTGAGAAACACTTGTAAGAACACAAAGACTTGTTCTTAAGGGGCACGTAGAAGTGCTTTAAGAGATCTTGTGGCGTTTCATCACATCTAGAATTCTCTAGTCTCTCACAGTGGGAAAAAACACTTGTTTGAACAAATATATTGCCTTAACCGTAATGTTAAATATGTTAAACATAAACTGCTTTATAGGATTTTTACCACATTGTGATGAACTACCTTCACAGGATTATCCAGAAACCAGACATCCCCTTCTGGTGATATTTCCTACAGTGTTTTTCTATGAACGGTGTTGAATTTACCACAGCAAAAGATTTCATCTGTCTCGCCCACCCCTAACCCGAATGACCCCTGACCTTTACTGGGTCAAAGTAAATCCATCACAGGTGAGATGTTTCTTTACTGCTTGCAGAGCTCCTCTTTCCAGCTTTCTATTTAATCCTAAACCAGCCCGGCTTGAGGTGATACATGCACACTCAGACTCTTGCGTCTCTTCCAGCCTGTTAATCATCCCCCTTAGTTTCAACTATATTTTTAGCCTTTGACTGAGCCTACGTACCATTTCAGCCATAACATCCAGAGGAGAAAAGCTCTCTCAAGGAGGAGGTTCCACTGTTGCACCCCGGCTCCCTGAGTGGGGAGGAGAGAAGAGAGGGGAGGGGAGGAAACAGAGATGTCTACAGTAAATTAAATCACTGGAGCCTTCTACATACTGCTATGTTGAAATATTACCAGCTTTAATATTTTCATACTTATTTCTGGTGCAGCCTACATGTGACATTACTGTGTTTTACAAACTCCATGCTTTAACGTGTCAAAATATAGATGGAATACGGTTCGTCTCATATAAGACTTAGACTTTTAAACTGAGTGAGAGAGAGTGTTTGTTACATGCAAATCCCATTTATGATTATGCAACATGTTAAACACAAGGCATCAGCATTAATCACATCAACCCATCCACCTACAACAGTTCTCCTCCCCACTTCTCTCCCTGCAGAGGATAAAAGGGTGGGTGGGAGAGGGGGTTATCTGTTGTAAATGTTGATTTACGCCACTGGTTATTTATTTTATGTACTGTGTGAGGAAATTCCCAAATATCGTGAAATTGTACTAATTCTAGGTCTAACACATGTTTTCCAGAGGTTGTAATCTCTCCAAATGACAAATTAACAGTGCGGTTAATCAAATTAGGCAAATTAGTACAAATAACACTTTTCAAAACAAAATAATAAAGACACGATAACCTGAAGCACATTAACTTACACACTGTAACACACGGCTTTGACCTAGAATTAGAGCCAATGCATAATATATGACCTTCCTGTACAATTACTGCATTCAAGATTTATGTTCAATAGAATCTGATTACACAGTAATCTTGCTGTTGATGCAACTGCCTGCGCACACAGTCAAATCTCTGAGGACGGGCGGGGGGGAGAGGAGGAGGACGAAGAGGAGGAGGAGGAAGAGGAGGGGTAAAACAAACAAGTAAACAGCTGAAGATCAAAGATGGAATCAAAATCAGCAGTTCTGCTCTTTCCTCAGCCGACTGTGATCTTTGCGATCTTTGAGGCAACGAGACACTTAAACACAGGACCACCACTGTGTAACATACAGCTTATATGGGGGGGGGGGGGCTGAATGATGGCTGAAGGACTGAGGAGCACAGCAAAATGAATAATGCACACAGATCGACAGTGTTTCCAGAGTATATACACGAATAAACAGAACATTTAGTAAGTGCTGGCACTGTGACATGTTCTTGTTGTGTTGGCTCTGTACTCCATCCCATTGGATTTGAAATCAATCATCCATAATGTTTATATTTAAATCAGTGTAATGCACAGTGAATATTATGTACAAGGCATCCTGCATGTAAGACGGCTACAAACGTATGAGTCAGATTCTGGTGGTTGTTCTATCCAAACCTGATTTAAACAGCATTTACCTTGGCCTGATTAGTCAATAGATACCGTCCACATGCACAGAACACCTCATGTGTGTTTCAAATATGTTAATAAGTTCAAATATGATGTAAACAGCCCTTTGTTGGGTTCGTTCTTCAAGGAAACACTGGCCAAAAAAGCAGCACCACGCCAAACGAGTCCCAACCAAACAACATTTGCATGCTTTTTCACTAATTAGTGTAAAAATCTCTTGCAGTCCTTTTAAATAATGCAGATGTGTCAGAATGGCCTGGTTATTAGAGAGCCCATCCTCTGATCCTTTTGGTGAGGGAAGTCACATTTAAATATAAATCCTACGTGAGCAAAGTCCTGCTGTGGTCTGCCATTTCTTTCATTTATTTTCTCTCAGTTCAAGAACAGGCAACGCTACGACATCCTGCTAAAGGACATGCAGCGACCTCATGAACTGAGCAGACTTCTCAGAAAGACAGCTGAGTGTTGAGAAGCCGTTGTTGACTGTCTGAATGCTGTCGGTGGAAACCCAGCGAGGCCGTTCTCTTTGGGGAAGTGAAATCTAAATATGAGCACAGAAAACTCATTTCAAAGTTCAATTTGATTCTCAGAATCATCTAAACAACCTGCTAGAAAATAAATATCTAAAAAAAAGTTTGGGTAGGAGCTTCCTGGACTCAGAATGTGTTTGTTTGAGGTGCTCTTTGGACAGATATACATGTAAAACAAATACAAAGAAATCACTTCAGATTCAAATAAGATTTCCAGTTTTTTCCAGTATTTTTATAAGTCAATCGTTCATCAATATAAATGTCCTGAACTATTTCTATCCATACAGGGATGGTTGGAGAATCGTTGGAAATGAATATTATCACTTTAACATGTTATCCCCTGTGTGTTTTTGTAGATCCATAAATCAAATAAAACTATAGCCACCAGTGGTCAAAAAAGTACTCAAATTCTTTACTTAAAAATAAGTACTAAGTACTGTACACTGCATTTAGTATACTTCCATTAAGCTGGAGGACTTCCAAACGGTTAACAGCAGCAGACGCCACCTTCCAGTGACTTCTAGTCACTAGTATAAGATAAGATAAGATAAGAAGGAGCTTTATTAATCCCGGAGGAAATTCTCGTGCTAGAGATTACTCAAACATCACAGCAACATAAGAATAAAACCAATAGAGTAATAAATGTAAAGTGTATGAGGAGTAAATACTAAAACCAGAGCCTGATAGAATAACAATAAAACCAAGATAAATATAGTAAAATAAATAAACTAACATAGAAAAAGTAATATTGCACATGATTTTGATGTTATTGTTATTGTTCTCAGTGTCCGATGTCTTTCCTGCAGAAGGGGGAGGAGTTATACAGTTTGATGGCTGAAGATGCTCTGATATGACTCCAGTGTGGCGTGCAGGGGATGAGATATGGGTATGGGTATGGTATGGGTCAAACTCTGAAAACACGGATTACTACACTTCCCATAATGCAACTCAGTAGTGTCTTACACCATCCCTGCCTGATACGCGTCTACATGGATCAAACTCCACACTCCCAGTTTGAAACACCAGCTTTCCTTTAAAATTTGTAGCCCAAGCTGAGACAACCCTGACGAGCAAACTGATCCCCTTTAAGCAGCATGGAGACCCACAGTGTCTGAACAAAGGAAAGTGCGCCCACTACTTGTAAATCTCCGCTCTGTTTCTTAATCCTTTAAAAACACACAATCAACACAAAAGGCATCAGAGTGCTGCTGGACTGACGGGTGCTCTGTCATCTCTGCAGAAACACCACAGCAACGAGCGCTTCATCACAAAAGATGATGAAGGCAAAGTCGTTGTAACAAAATGCAGATTACAGACGACCGCAAAACAAAAGCAGCATCCTGAGCATACTGAATCACCCGCCCGTCAGGAGGGCACCAAATGGGCTCCTCAGTAATGGAGCTCATGATATAGTAGGTATCCATGGTGACTGCATACCCATTTAACTGCTTCGGAGCATTTTGTGTGGAGACGTTTTTATAAGCAAACCAGGATTTCATGGTTTGGTGACCTTGGCGTCCTGTGTGGCAGCCTAAAGCTTTGTGATTGGTGAATCTGGAGGAGAGAACAGAGCACGCAGGGGAATGCATCTACAGGCAGGAGCTTTCCACTGAGGCTAGAACTACAACTAGTAGAAACACACAGAGAAGCAGACATGACCAAAACCCAGCTGGCAGTGAGCTCTCAGCGTAACAGGAACCATGAGCCCTCAGTGACACAAGCAACCACAGCAAATGCACTGCTTTACATCAATACATTATAGGAAACAATTAACATTTGCAGCAGGAAGTGCCCTGAGGTAACTTCTGTTATGATTTGGCGCTATATAAATAAAACTGAATTGAAAGAAAAGGTTAACAAAGCACTATACTGGCCAAATGCACCGCACACTAACAGCTCTGCAGATCTTGCTCGTTGCATAACTCCACTCAAAAATGGAAACGGTACATTAATATAGATTGTGTACATGTAGAAATGTAAAAAGTTGCTGTTGTACTTCAAATAAACCTGTCTGAAAAATGAACATCATGGAGATTTGTTTTATTTTAATAAGACAATGTAAGACCTGAACTCACATTGGAATTTACTGTACATTACTTATGACTTTCCTTATATCAGACCTCGTTTTTGATAGAAATCAATAACCATTAAGTGTATCCTGTTTTTGCCTCTCTATATAGACATTTGCATTGTCACTGGTGGAAATTAGGAGGACGACAAAAGCTGGAGCATGCACATATTTCACATAACGCGTCACACAACATTCGATCACATCTGAGTATTTCGGTGTCAGACTTCAGTCTTCTTTATTAAATCAACGTGACGTGGTGAATCCTCTCAGCCCGGTTTGTTTGGGTGTGAACTATGGATGTATTATTCAAACTGGATACGGGACTTCAAGATGTTGTCCGGGCCCTTGAATGAAAATAGCTCGCTGAACACATAAGCCAAAAAAGTTTTCTAGCTTCCAGGCTTACTTCCAGGCTCCACTGCACATGCTCATCAGTGTTTCTCCTGCTGGCTTTTCTAGTCTCTTGGAAAGTTTTACAAATGTACAACTTTGTGAATTAAAAATTCATAATACAAACAGTAATAATTTATCTTGGCTGCAGTTGGAGGAGTCATGCCAAAAGTTGTACAGACATCTCTTTTATAACGGAGGTCTATGGGGAAAATGCTTTTTGGGTCGCGGGGGGTTGCAGTACCGCGAGCAGCCACTGGGACAAAGCAGCATCGAGCAGGACTGAAATCTTAAAGCTGCATTAATCCGTGTTTTTTGACCATTTGGGGGTAAAACTCCACAACTATGGTTTTATAAAGTTGTAATGGAGAATGTGTTAGCAATTATTTACACATCCAGCAGACGTGTTTCTGGATTCCTGATGAATATTCACTCTCCTACTAGCTGTGTTTTTGGTCTCCACTAAACATCTTTAGCTGCTAAATGTTCCACTGTCTTCTCCAGCTAGTTGCCAACTTAGTCTGCCGTTTGGTGCTAAGCAGGTAGTGTGCAGTACAGTGGGTTTATCAGAGCTTCCTGCTGTGGAAATGATGAGCGCGCTGAGACAGAACCTAAAACCAAAACTATGAGCTAAAAGAGGCTAAAACACACTGTAGAGCAGAGTTGGGTGATATTTCTCTGTGGGTTTGTCTACGAACAGCCACCGTCACATTACACACAGCTATTTGATCCATGTGTTCATATAAAAATATTGATTAGTGCAGCTTTAAGGGATACATTTGGATTTTTTTTCAAGGGATCACTACACCCAAAAAATCCATCCACATGTTTCTGCCAGTAGATCATCACCGACTCCATTTCTATTTTCCTCAAAGACGACAGAGCACAGTGGGTAAAGGCCACCTGCTTTTTGGTGTAAAGAATAAAGATAAGAAGCTCATTTCTGAAAGGCAGTATCCATCCATCCTCTGCTGCACTGCTCTACGTCACCAATCCCAGTAAGAGAAGGCAGTGGGCATGCTGGGGATTCCCTGCCAAGACTAAAGATCAGCTTTCTTTCCCAGCAGATGCGAGTCACAGCAGGAGAAGGCCTCAGACAGGCAGGGTGGGCAAAGAGAGAGGGAGGTGGAACGAGAGAGAGGAGAAAGTTTGGAAGCACAACAGATTGTCATCCACCGCCTCCCTCCCATCCTCTGTCTACGTACTCTATCTGTCATGGCTTCCACCGTCTTTACCTCCCTCTCTCCCTCTCTCTCTCTCTCCCCCTCTCCCTCTCTCTCTCTCCCTCTCTCCCTCTCTCCCTCTCTCTCTCTCTCTCTCTCTCTCTCTCTCTCTAGTGATTGGGCTCAGATGTCCCCAAGTTTGACTTTGATCATTGCTGATGACAAAATCTAAAGCTGTTTCAGTCTCTCTCTCTCTCTCTGTCACACACACACACACCCACACACACACACACTTCCTGCCCCCCCCACCCTCCCTGGGTCCTGTGTCTGAGCAGAGATAAATGAGCAGCAGGAAAAAGGCCGAGCTCTCCGGAGATTTGAGGGTGAATTTGTACAGAGCTGAGCTACTGAGCTCCGGTTTTCCATTTTCTTTTCTGTCTGATATTCTTACATTTATCTTTATTATGATAAAGGTGTAGGACTTTTCTTAGGCACCTCCTACATTTCCCCAGAATGACTTTCAACAACCCCACCCCAGAGAAGAGACGTGATCTTATATGCTTTAATTTCAATTAGCAAAGCTCATGTATCTGGCCTGTACCCTTCACTCACAATAACATGCCCAATGTGCAGGTTTTGGACGAAGCACAGGACTTTGACACCAGAGATCAGGTCTGCGTCCTGCCGTGTGGTTATGGTTTAGCTATTAAAACACTTGGGGAAGGTTAGGGAAATATGGTGGTTTTGGTTAAATATTGAAAAGGTAAACAAACCCCATCTCATGTTTAAAGTAAGCGTTTGACATTAATAATGTCAAACGCTTACTTTAAGCCACAATCTTTCCCTAACCTTAAACAACCCACATGGTTACTAAACCCATTTATGTAATTTGAGTGCCTCGCCACAAGGTGGTACACCAGCTCGGTACTCATTGTACTCATTGTCACGATCACTGGGTGCATTCGCGCGCTGATCCGGGATACAGACCAGAGAGCACTCGTCACTGAGCGAGCTGACAAACCTGGAATGAGTCTTGTTACTATATTGAATGAGAGGAGCCACTTCACTGTGCGAGCCTCTGTGTGAACTCCGATTGGTTTCTTTGCCGGATTAGGAAAAGACCATTCTGATTCTGAACCCTTGGAGGTTCAGTGGCGAGCCAGGAAGAGCGAGCGACTGCGGACGGAAAGGAAGCACGGTGTGGCCAGCCGTGGGATCCACTCCGGAGAACCACAGACCATCAAGTCACTTCACTCTCTGACACAGATAAGAATTTTACACTACAAAACCTACCCGGGTAGTCATATGAACATTGAACACACAATACAGAACTGAACTCTATCTCCTAACACAGAAGAGGGGACACTTTTATTTGAACTTTTTTTGGAAGAGCTCTATTTTTTGTATTTTATTTTCATACATTGGAAATTATTCTTGTGAGGCAATAAATTGTCTATGTTCAACTTCATGCCAACCTCGTGGGTTATTCAAATAATTAAGGAGTCCAACTTCCCGAACCTAGTGGAATGTGGTATGCTTTCTTCCAGTAGGGCTGAGGGCGCTACAAGTGCTTTGAATTTTTTTAACCATGACTGAAACAACATTAATCATGCTTAGGTTGCCAGGAAAGGCAGAGAAGTAGCCAGGATTTTAGAAATACTGGAGGTCATGAGTCCAGTGCAGCCCCATCCCCTGAAGATATTTCACCAAGCCACCAAAAAAAATGTTCTTAAATTTATTCACCTGTTCAGTTTTATGGGAAGGTTTGCCTTGTCTAGCCAACTACTGAAAATGAAAGCATGGTATTCATTAATATGCCGTTAAGAATGTAACCGATTAAAAATGTATGTTTTGTGTACCATTTCTCCGGAGCTCACGAATATTAACTTTTATAGCACAAGACGGCGTACTTCACCTTTACAGCTGAAGAGGGCAAAACGTAGTCCAGCGTGGAGCGTTACACTGTAAAAGAGGACAATGCTCAATGGAAATATTGTGACGACTGCAACCGTCGGGTTCAGTGCAAGCGGGACACCGTCCTCCCAACAAACTATCATGTCGGTGTTAGCTGGAAGAGGCTGTAGTGATGAGCGTGCAGAGGCAATAACTCAGAGGCTTTATGGTGGAAAAGGACATGATGCCTGTAAATGTGGTGGACGGTGAAGGAATTTTGTGAGCTACTGAACTACATTGAATGAACGAGGCGATCGCATCCTCTCAAGAAGTACAATAACTAGCCGCGTTTCGAGCGAGAGCCTTAATGTTCACAGAGATTCGTCCATTCTAAATAGCACATTTTAATCTTGTCGGTTAACGGTTAATGATTGGTTAGCGAGGGTCATTAGCATCCCTAAACCATAGACATATTTGCATTATTTCATTCAGTTCAACTACGACAACTAACAATCTTCACCAGCATCGGAAACTTGTAGGACAAAACCCAAACAGCCCAAGCTGACCAATCACAGTTCTCATGGTACCTTCATATCCATCACATGGCTACATCTGGCCAGCTATCCACAGCAGTAAGAAATTACATCAAACACAAACACATCTAGAAATACAAGGTGCTCTACTGCATATCAACAGCACCATTAGTGTGTTGAAGTATTGAAGTGGATTTCTTTCTGTAGGATACAACTGTTCAGAGCGGTATCGGGACGACAACAGCCAACTGCATTAATGGAACATCACGTGTGTGGCAACCATGAAAAAGAAGCCTAATGGTGCCCAAGTCAACCAAAGATCAGACAGTGTATTTAGTTTATCTAAGCAGCACCACATCCTCTATCATCTATGTATTTCAGAAGGTTTAACCAAGTTACTGGTCTTGTTTTTGTAGACTTAATGTCTCCCACTAACCAATTTCAGATGCAGAAAGGAAGGAAATAGTTTAAATCATGGACAGATCACCACAGTGACAAGAAAGAAAAATGTAGCAAGCAAACGTCATCAGGTTTAACATCTGCAAGACATCCATACAGTATCAGTGTCCAGGTCACTGCCTTCCTGAAATACACCCTCATCCGGAAGTGTAACAAATTGGAAGTGAAGAACAGAAAACAGCTGAGGAATTAGTCCCCTGACCCCTGACCCCATTCAGATTACCATCAGTACGCAAGACCATTTCCACATCAGTGACCTGAGCAGTTCAACTGAGCATGAATCGGCTTCTGCTGTGTCCAGTAAACAGAAAGAGGCTGGGGGAGGAAATGGATGGCTGTCCAAATTAATATTCCTGCAAAATCTTTTTAAAAAGGCAGAAGAAAAGTGCGGCATGATGCACGACACACATACTGTAACACTGACAGGAAGCAGCAGGTGCAGGCTGTAAACCGGCAGGCATTAATTAAACATCTCTAGGTAAATGAGATGGTCCACCCACCTACTGTATATGCTTACACCTGACATTTAGGTAAATTAGCCAACAGTAAGTGCCATTCCTCGGTTGCTCAGACTGGATGTCACAGATGAGAGAAGCAGTGACTGAAATGATATGGTTTCATGAAATCCCAGCGCTGCCTCGGTCACCAGGTCACATCCAAACTGAACAGCTATCTCTGAGAAGAACGCCTCTCTGCCAGAGTCCTGACGTTTTTTCTGCCATTCTCAGCATCTCATTTTTAATGGAAGAAGTGTCTTCTATCTGCCTTCAATCAAGTTCAAAACACGTGTGAAATCGAGGAGCTCTGAAACTGCTCGGCAGCTCACAGTGATCCACGAAGACACATTTTGAACAGCAATCTTTCTTTCCTTTCAAATAAAAAAACTGGAAGCTTTGTTGACATGGAAGAATTTCCTCCCAGCACCAATTTCAAAAAGAGCTCCATCTCAGGCTCATAGTGATGCTGAAGAGACGGGTGCTGATTAATTGATTAGTCAATGAAGCGAAAACAAGCTTGATGATCAATTAATCATTTAAGTCATTTACAAGAAAAAAAGCCAAACAATTGCCAGTTCCAGCCTCTCAGACTGAATACTTTTTGGGTTCTCTGCTCTTGGTTGGACAAAATAAGCGATTTGAAGACACCATCTCGGACTCTGAGAGCGTATGATGGGTGTAAACGATTAATCGATTAATTAAGAAAGTGATCAAGAGATGAATAGCTAGAGAAAATAATCATTAGCTGCAGCCCGAGGGAGTTCATCACCAGGATGATTATCACAATAAATGATCAGTTAAAACCTGATGAAACAGTGAAAGAAATCAAAGAGAAATCTGATTCTCTTTGTAACACAGCACGTCTCTAGAAAACATGTTATTGTAAGAACTGGACTAAACCCTTTAAACATCACTGTAAAAATAGTTTTTCAATGACCTACCAAATGATGTTCACAGTGTGACACAAGGCAAAGTGACTCAACAAGTCCAGACCTACAACAGAGCAGGTGCTGAGCTCTTATTGTGGCTGGAATTAATTTATGTTTCCAACACAGTCAAAGTCAAAGAGTCAAACAAACCTGTGCAGTAAGTTTTATCTTGGGACGAAAGTGAGTTGTGATCCAACACAACGTGTTAATTTTCAGGTTAACAGGTTTCTGCCTGTTAAAAGGGAGTTTTTCCTTGCCACTGTCTCCTAGTGCTGCTCGTGGTGGGAACTGTTGGGTCTCTGTAAATATAAAGAGTCGCTCTAGACCTGCTCTATATGAAAAAGTGCCCTGAGATAACTTTGTTATGATATGATGCTATATAAATAAAACTGAATGGAACTGAATTAATAAGAACACAATTTAAGACAAAACACTTTATGATAGAAGTGGAGAGACATGAGGTGACGTGCTGTGAGTGAGAGAAGGAGGGGGAGGAGCAAACAAAAACTGATGATGTAATGTGGCAAGCAGAGCAGCGAGGGGGGGGGGGTTTGGTCACAATTTCAACTAATTCCAGTAAATCTGTACAAAATTTTCACATTGAGTTCAATTTTGCACCGTTGACCAATAGCAGGCCGTCTAGCAGGTCAGTGCTGACCTTTGAGGGAGCGTAGAGGTGGAGCACCATCCACGTTTATTTAAGCCCCTCTGCTGCTATGAGACAGGAGTCAATGGTACAAATACGTCTTTTGAATAAATAACTGTGGGAACTCATTGTCCCGCTAGCTACCGAGCTAACAAGCTTGCTAACAAACAGTTGGGTGCAGGTGAGAAAGTAAGCAGGGTTTGAATTTCTCTCTCAAGCTCTTATACAACTTATTTCTGTCACTTGGTCACCGAGAGGCCGTCTGAAAATGTGCACTGTTATTCCCATATTTTAACGATTATTGCGTCTACCCCATCTCCATGATGGTCGGCTTTTTACCCCGCCTTCGAGTGTGGCCGTTCGGAACAACTATAAACACATTTGCTTTCAGACGTTCAGACGTGGTCAGACAACACTTCGTACGAACTTTTCTAGCAGAACTTGGCCCTTGGCAAGCTCGCCAGCTCAGAGAGCGTAGCTATGCTCCCAGCTCATTATATCCTCTTAATATGACACATTAAGGAGATCTTTCAAAGGGTTTTATGTCCTCAGCAATGTTTATTTCCCTCGGTCAAATGTTCAATGTATGTTCCCTGGGTCAATATGTTGAAATCACCCACCTACAGCTTATAGCCTTCTGATGTTAAACTCCTTGAAACCTACACCCTCAGATTTATGGGTAAGACAGTTTGCTTGACTTTATAATAAAGAGACATTTTAAAGGTAGCAGATAGTTCTTTATAGGTCAGTTATAAGCCATTAAGCAGGAACTATTTTGGGTTGCCAGATTGTGAAACAAAAACCCTTGGCTGGTGTTCAGTGTCAATTAATCTGCTGATCATTTTCTCCATTAATCAACTGATAGTAGAGTCCCAGGCGATGTTTTAAGGTGTCTCGTTTTGTCTAACCAACTGTCCCAAAACCCAAAGATGTTCAGTTTTTCGTAGCAGACTGGGACAACTGGAACATGTTCACATTTGGGGAATTTATGCTTTAAAAAACAATCGAGTATCAATATTGTTGCAGATACATTTTCAGCCCATCCACTAATCAGTTGATCAATTAATTGTTTTGCTCTGCTGCAGAGCTTCTGGACCTAAATCTATTTATTGACAATCAATTAACCATTTACAACTGAAGACTTCTTGTAAAAACCCTTTTTACAGATTTCATACTAACTGTAGCTGCTGGCTTATCACAAAGTGAGAAACCTGTGACCCTTATTAATGACTTTATTGACAGAATTGATGAGTTATTACAACGGTTCCCAAACTTTCTCTGTCATGCCCCTCTTTAGAACCCAAAATAAGATTTCACACACCTCACACATATATTTAATTTTCATCAACCGGCAGCAATACTGGGGAAACTAAAAGGAGACGAGTAGAATTTAATAAAAATGTCATTGAAGAACCTGAGCTGCACGTTTCTTTTCACACTTTAAGTTTCTGTTGCGAAAATGAAATGCAAGTTAAACTTTTTCCCAAACTGCACTTTATCTGACCGGCCAAAGCAGGAACACCAAAGAATAACATCAACATGCCTCAGTCCCAGCAGTTACTGCAGTGCAATGCAGCAGTTAATAATGTCATCAGGTTCACCTGTTTTTGACAAGTCAAAATGTGGTTTATTTAACTTTAGTTTCACTCCCTGCTCGTGTGCGCCTCCTAGTTTGGGAACCACTGGTTTATTATAGTGACTCATTAGCCATTACTAATGACTTTATTAATGACATGATGACTCGCCAGCCAGAGATGTTTCAGCACCTGGCAACCAAAAGCTGCTGGTCTGATCTCACCATTCATTAAGCATTGTTACACTTGTATAATATTTTTAAAAAACGTGCTTTAAATATTAGAAAGTTGTGCCGAAATTTAATTGGAAATTAGGTTAGCTTTATCAAACATGATGTACAGTGAAGGTTACAACTGCACACAGCCCTGGAGGTTTAAAACATGAAAGTACGACCAGGTGTATTAAAAACTCACTTTCAAGTGTCACAGAGAAGTCCATGCAGTATTATTACAGGCTATATCGCAGTATTTTGTGTATAAGGGAGGTGTAAAAAGTAACAAAAGGTCCATCCTTACCTTGGACGTCGTTCCTGGTCCCTGCTAAGTCAAACTGTTTTATTCCCTTCGCCCTGCTGTCCTCTTTTCTCTCTTCTTTTCTCCTTTATCTGTCCCTAATGTCGCTTCATGCCTCCGACTCTCCGGGGCGCACCGCGGACGGTGGACCAGCTCCGCCGGGGGAAAACTTCCACTCAAAGTGTGGATGTGCGGATCTGTGGACGGGAGGAAAGGGGCAGTGACGGGCAGGAGGAGAGCGCCGAGGGAGGGAGAGGCAGCGGGCGCGTTTTTAAACCTGATCTCCCGGAGAGAAACCCGACTGCTGCCGCGCTGAAATTCAATATGAGGCGACAGACACTCAGCGCGGCTCCGAGCAGCACACCTCCCCGCCTGACACGGAAACAGAGGAGCAGAGGAGGGAGCTGGAAGGTGGAGGGGAGGAGAGGGAGGGCGTTTATTATAAGGACACCAAGCAAGCGCCTTCCGACAAGACAGGTGGATGAGTGCCTGTGGATATCTTTGTCATTTTTGTCACCCCAGGCCAGAGCATTAAAATCTGAAATTCAAGCTCAGTGTCGACACGAAGCCTATAGTATTCAGTATTATCAGTACAGGTGGTTATAAATAGCAAACATACAGTGAAGCCTGATGCAATTAAAACATCTTCACTTCCAACTGCAGGGTGCAAAATTAACTTCATTTGTTCACCAGCCAAATGGCTAGTAAATGTTCTGCCAGCCACTCAATAGATTACCATTGTTTTTTGGCTGGTGAGTGAAACACATACCTAATGTTGTGCCCTGTGGATGTATGACTTAATGTGAGGGAGGCTATAAGGGCTATGAATGAAAGCTTCATTAAAGATTGAAGTTAGCCAAAGACACCAAACTGAGAATACCAGTGGCTAACATGTTATCAGGGTGATAGCCACCATGAGACTGTCCAAAAACACTGAGCAATGCTGAGCTCCCATTAAACCCAGCGCGGAACAAAATATCCCATGAAGCTGCTCATGAACAGGGCAAAATGGCTGAAATCAATATCACAATAAAGCACACTGAATTGCTACTATGTATGAATTGTGCTATATAAATAAACGTGCTTGCTTGCAGTTAAGCTAATATAAATATGTTTCCAACAAGTTCTACAGCTAAAACTAACAAGAGTCTGCAGCCATGCTAGCAGTTCTCTGTGGACGTACGCTTTGAGCTAAATGCTAACATCATCATGCTAACATGCTCACAATAACAATGCTGACATTCAGATGTTTAGCAGGTAGGCTATAGCGTAATGTTTACCTCATTAACCATCTTAGTTAAGCATGTTAACATGCTAACATTTGCTAATAAACACTAAAGTACAACTGAGGCTGATGGGAACGTCACTAGCTTTGCAGGTGTTTGGTCATAAACCACATTTTTAGATACAATTAAAATGTCTACCTGATGATGGCGCAAGAGGAAAAGTTGTGGGCTCACCAAAGTTATTACAGTTCATCCTGAGGGGAACATGAATGTGTGTACCAGATTTAATAGCAATCCATCCAATAGTGTTGTTGAGATCAAAACTACAAATATGAACCTCACGGCGGCGCTAGAGGAGAAGTCAGAGGATTCATCCTCTCGGCACCATAAACATCTGTACACAGCAGCTGTGGAGACATTTCATTCTGGACCGAAGTGTGGACTGACCGACAGACCATCTCTAAAGCCACGGTGCTAGCATGACTACAGCACCTGGAACATACCTTTGGCATTTCTGTACTGCAATTTCTTGTTACTTATCGGCCAACATATGCCAAGAGCAATATAGTCTTAAGCTTATATTATTGGCCAACTGATTTATGAGCTACAGTATTTGTTTTTAATTATAACTGACTTCTATAAAATAATAACAGAACTTGATATGATTCCACTGAGAGGCAACGAACCAATGAACAAGCCCTACAGAATTCGCTAGCTGACATGTAGCCTGTACTGAACGCAGCTGAGCAACATTCACAGTAAACTCTTGATCAGCCTGCACGTCCAGCGAGGGTGGAACAAACATCTCTTCACATTTTCACATCATTTGAGTTGTGAGGAAGCCGAACGTCCATCTTTGTATCTTGACTTTACAGTTCAGAGATGAAACTGAGGTTAGAGGGAGAAAAACAACATCAACAGGTTTCTAATGAAGAAGAATTGATGTCTAATTGATTTGAACAAATGACGTGATTCATGGTCCCGTTAGATTATTACTGTTATGTAGGATGGGCTGACCCAGATGGGATATGCGAGACTGATTCATCTACCTGCCCTTTCTGCAAATTGTCTGTCTGGCACCCCCCCACCCCACCCCTTCACTTCCTCTAACTGTCTGTGTGTGTCCCGGAAATACTGGAGACTCAAGTGCCCCCTGCAAATAAACGGTCATTACCATGACAACCACGCTACAAGCTGGAATGGGATGATGTTGATCATGGCAACAGTGGCAGGCAGCCAGACCAACAGCCCGGCTCTACCCCAGGGGCAAGCCAACGTGTGAACTCCAGGGTCTGATCGGGTTTCTGTGCACACACTGATTTTTATTTCTACTTCATATCCACTGACAGCAGCTCAACATAAAGGACAGTCCCAAAATTTGCAGGTACCAGAGTGTGAGCTGTTCCATTTTCCTCTCCACAGCAAGTATTCACACATAAGCAACAAAGCGCTTAGGGCTTTGTTGGGATCAGAACTGTGTATATGTGGTTTAGGGACAAGATCCCAAACCACCTGTCCACTTTTCCACCCTCCAGCTCTGCCCAAAAATCATGTTTATCACAAAGCATGGTTGACTGTAGCCTTCTCTCTGAGAGTGGTGTCAATCTTCTCTTCTAACTATTGACAAAGAAAGTGAATAAACTATTCCTTTAAAGGAAAAAAGCCCTTGTCCAAAAAGTAAGGTTTATTATTTCAGTAGTCCAGGAACAGTCCGGCCATGTGAACATGAACAACTCCAAACATCCGGGTGCACAAAACACCTTATGTTTTCTCCTCAAGTTTTAATTTCTCCTTAGCTGAAAAGGTTTCCTTAGTTAAGGCTAACCGTTAAGGCTTTTACTGCATTGAAAGAGATTTTACAGCAGTAAAATTCTAGTTTCCATGGAGACCGTTTGTTTGCTTGCACTTGCTTATGATACTTATTCACATCACCTGTTATCGCCTCGTTATCGTCTCACCCAGTTGGCCTAAAGATAGTAAAAAAAATGGCAGAAGAAAAGAAGACAAGAATACCAAACTGGTCAGAGGAGGAAAAGGTTGTACTGGAGGAATAAAATAAAAGAAAGCGCATAAAAGTACATTTGATCCGCAAATAACAGCAAACAAAACAACAAATGTGGGAGGAAATGAACTGTGGACATGAAATACTTCGCCTTACTGGCTGGAAACATAAACCGTAGAGACATCATTAACTGCGAAGCGGCTGGAGCAGAGTTATCCAACTCAAGACGGTCGGACAAATCATGAATTGACTGCTGGTCAAATCTGTAGTGTAAAATAACTCGCTCATCGTTAAGCGTATCCATTCTCAGTAGTGGAACACTCTTTCGGGATGCGTTCATTTTCTTCATTATCTCCATAAACTCGGTCATGTCAAGACAGAATCAGAGGAAGTTTTTTTTCCTGACTTGGTTGCAAAGGTCTTTTGTGCAACGGTTTAACTAAGTTAAGGGATTCCTTAAGTATAAAACCAAGGTAAGGAGAAAACCTTAAATACTTAAGTGAACATTTTAAGGAAACCTTAACTCTGACTTTAAGGAAAATCTTAACATAAGGTGTTTTGTGCAGCCGGCTCCAGAGACCTAAAACCCCAAACTTGTGACATCATCAAGCTTGAAAAGCAGCCAGTGAAAGAAAGGGAGACTTTGTGTACCCATACAGTGTTTTTCTAAGTCTTCTATGTACCACTGAAACAAACAACAAGTAGAAAGCACTCCTCCACCGTGGCTGCACAACGCTCAGAATCTGTCATACTGTTGAATCTGCATGTGGACCAGGCTCTGCAGAGTGAATCATGGGACCCATGTGCCAGATATTTTTAATTCAAGTACTTCATGAAAATGTTCAAAAAGGTCTCTCACAGATAAATCCTTCTGAAACGTTCCTGGATCCACACCAAAAAACGAATCACTTGTTCCTCAGCCAGTCGACCAACAGCCACATTTTTACTGAAATCCATTAACAAGTTTTGGAAATATCCTGCGAACTAACAAACAAACGTGACCGGAAACGTGACCTCTTTTGGCAGAGGAAAAATAAAAAGGCATAAAGTCAAAACTAACATTCAGTCAGCAAAATACAAGAGTAAACTGTCATAGGCTACATTCAGCATATAGGAAAAAATCAAACATTACCACATTGATTTTGAGACATATATAACATAAAGACTCTCTTGATGAGGATACTGACAGCCTATAAATATCTCCTTTTCTTTCTTTCTTTCTTTTGCATCAGTGAAGCAAAGGGCAAAAAATGTAGATCCTTTTTGATACAATAAGCTGTGAAATCTACTAGCCAGAGGCAACAAATAGTTCCCACCATGACCTAATTTGTTTGATGACAAAATATTGATCATTTAAAATGCTACACCTTAATATGCTGCAGTCAGGACGCATCTGAATGCAAAATTTTTTACAGGTCGAATGGGCTGATTATGAAGTTGAAGATGTAAAATAATGTTCTATTATTATAATTATATTATTATAATATTACATTATATAATTATAATAATTTCTCTGCTCAGAGTTCAGGAATAAGTATCAGTATGTTTGGCTTTTGCACCACATTTCCAGCAGGCAGACATACCTCAGCTTTCCAGTCTCACACCCTCATGCCTCGTCCTGCACAGATGAGGTCAGACAGACAGGTTGACTGACCACCATCAGGCTGTGAATTATCCACCTGTGCTCCAGTTTGTATTTTCATAAAACTGAAATGACAACTCTTCTTCTTCTGCACCCACAGGTCTACATTTTCAAAGGAAATCTGATGTTTTTTCCTCCGGATGTTTGCCTCTCTGGCTGCTTACACATGACCAGGTATGAGTGAAAGAGTCGCTTCTCATTCAGACAGGACATTTCTGTCCTATCCTGACCTGTTGGCTAAAACCCGAATGTTTTTATTCAAACCAAACACCTGATGTCATTTCCTGTTCTGAGGTTGAAAGCGCTCTAGTTGGGAGCGCTCCAAAACCTCACTGGTTTGTGCCGAAGTTTGGGCGGAGTTTTGAAGCCTGAGAACAGAACATTAATTGTGCCGCCTTGACACGACTTGCAAGGTTTCCAAAGAACAGTTGCATAGATTACATACACGCTAACAGGCAGCGATTTAACATGTTTATGACGTAGTTCTACCTGATACTCACCTGTCTCTGGCACGTCACTGTACTGCCACTTCTCTTTGACACGCGGGAGACGCCGCGCGCTGTCACGCTGCGCTGATTACGCACAGCTGGTTTGGTTTTACGCAGAGGACGGTACTAAAACCCCTCTGGTAACAGCAGTGTGGAAGAACGGATGCAGCGTGTTCCTTCACACCAGTTAGTGGAACAAGCTGGTAACGTGTGGTGCTGAACTTACATTAGGCATATGTATATTTTAGGCTCACTTTTAGGCAAATATTTGCATTTAGCCTACTAGTTCAGTTCTTATGATGGAGTCCCAAAGTGAAGGCAGAAACGACCCATGAGGAGTGAAAATTGTGGCTCTTTAGAGATTCATTCACTTAAATCTGTAAAGATCCAATGTATTCTCTCAGTAAATGCCTTATGTGCAGTTGTGTAGCCTAATATTTGAATTATATTATCATCATCATTATTAAAAATCATATTAAGCAGACTGCTAGAAATGTTGGTGTTTCTGATGCAAATCTTTGTTTTGAGGAGTGAAGAACATTGTCATGTTTTCAACTCATATAAGATCATTGCTGATTGATTCCTTCTTAAGACATCCGTTCATAGGAAAGCCTTTATGAATATTTAATATAATTGTTTTGGTTTTACCTCTCCACTTTTGCCATTCAATGCTTTTATCCAGGCTACATTTAACATTATTTTATCTTCCTTGTGTTTCTTGTTTTTACTTGTATTTGATTTTTATTCTGTTTTTTTCCTTTTCCTTGGACAGCACTTACAAATAAAGTTTATTATTATGATTATTATTAGTAGCCATGTGAGGAAATCAGCTCTGCCATACTTGTGTATTTTTATACCTTTCTTATAAGTTGGTGCCTGTTCTTCATTACACCTCATCCTCAACGGTCCCCACATCTTCAGCCACAGTAGCGTTCATCACACCTGCTGCCCTCCCTCCATCGAGGCGGGTCTCCCTGTCCTTGCTGCATGCAGCACACCAGCAGCCAGATGGAGCGCTGCCAATGAAACCGTGCTGTCAGCTCTCCATGGCACGTCTTCTGACAGCTGTGAGCTGGACGCTGGTTTGGGGCTGCTTGTGTAGTGAAACTCATCTGGGGTCTTTTCTTCAAACATCTTTAAACTGTCTGTTGGCTTTGGAAACTGCTTTCAACCCATCAGTGTAAAAAAAAAGAAGCCATGTACTGATTTCACTAGAAAAACAGCTGATTTAAGATGCTTGTTAGCTTCTACAGTATTTTGCTTGAACACTGATGTTTTGCCGATTATAAGTGGTTCTTTCTCATCTCATGAAATCTAAGATGGAATATGTTGGGGTGTACATGTTGAATAATTCGTGATCCTTTCTTGTAATCCCAGAAAGAAACAAACTGCTTCCAGCCAGGACTGACTGGTAATATTTGGAGTTTATTTCTCTTCTGTTGGTAATAAAACAGCAGCTTCAGTGTTTGATTTTATTTGTATTCACTTATTTTACTTTGGTCTCCATTAACACCAACTCCAGTCTTGCTTTTGCACATTTTACTTCCTGCACAGTGTTACTTCTGTAACCTCAAACATTGCATTCTTAAACTATTTGGACTTTACTATGCTTATAGACCCTTTTAGTGCTGACATCATCATTACGTCACAGCGTTAGCTGGAGGCAAAACAAAAAACTGGAGGCAAACACGAATCACCTCAGAGTAGTAGCAACATAACCTTCCGAAAATGCCTTGCTGTGTTGTTGGGTGCCAGAATCAAAGGAGTAATGGCTCCAAATTGAAATTTTATCGCATACCAGCTGCCAGTCAAAAAGAATCAAAGACAACTATCGTTATGGTTAAACGTGTTAAGACGAAAGGATTGGACTGAGGAGATCAGGTAAAGTTAAATAAAGTATTGTCTGTTGGAGGTATGGATAACGTTGTAATGTGTCTAAAGGTTTGTCATGCCACCTAATCAGAAATTGGGGATCTTGGAGGAATCTGTTTTTTAAATGTTTTTTGAGTTCATGTTGTGTAGCATGCAACAGCAGGACTGCAGGACTGTGACAGCGGAGATTTAACAACTAAAGCACTTTGGTTGAGGTTAGGTAGAGACTGTGGTTTTGGTTAAATATTAATAAAGTGAACATGTCCAGTCTCCTGCTTCAAGTCACTTTTGCCTTTTTCAATATTTATCCAAGACCACCATCTCTTAACCTTAACCAAGAGCCTTGAGTTGCCTGGATATATCCATCAAAAACATTAATCATGCTGTAGTTGCTGCGAGCAGATGTTGTTCAGCAAGATATTGTAGGGAAAGCAAATTAAATATGTTGTCAGTGACTGTTTTGCAGATACGTTCGGTCTGAGCCTGTTTTTCCTGGTTTGGACCTCGTAGTTCCAATGAAGGGAAATCTTACTGCCACAGTGTGTAATGATATTTTAGACAACAGCGTTCTTCCAACTGTGTAGCAGCAGTTTGTGTTTGTCCATTTCCTGTTTTGACATAACGACGCCCCCTCGCACAAAGCAGCTCCATGAAGAAATGGTTGGTGTGGAAGAAGCCCCAAACTCAACCCCATCCAGCACCTCTGGCATGAACTGGAACGCCAACAGCGAGGCAGACCTTATCAGCCAGCGTCAGTGCTGGACCTCACTGATGCTCTTCGAATGCCCCTGGTTTTAGAATGCTCACATGTCCACATACTTTTGGCCATTTAGTGTATGCTGTACATCACAAAATCAAAGTTTTTCATTCATCCCTCCCATAGCAACACTATGCAAGCCAGCCATGTCAGCTGCTTTACTCACCGATTTCTGTCAGGACAATTTGGGGGATGGTTTGCTGCAATGGAAGGTTTCTCAAAAATGGGCTCCGATGCAACAACAGTATCATTTGAATCTGAAATAACACTTCACCACAGTACTGTACAGTACATGAAAATGGACCCTGTTAATGCAGACAGACAGCAAGGCTCTCACAAAAAGGTCATGACCTTTGAAGAGCAGGGAAACACATGAACTAAATCTGTACCATAAGTCAAGATTCATCTCTATAGCAATAACCTTTCAAAACAAGAGTTCTTCACAATCACAAACAGTAAGAGGCACAAAAGAATACAACAAACAAATAAAAGTAATGAGGCACTCGGTTATTAACAAAGCGTTCAGCACTGAGTACACAACAACTGCTGGTACAACGATGTCAAAAACAAGGACCAGAACAAAACTTTAAGTGCAGCAGTGAAATGAAATCCCCACCTCCCTTTTGAGGAGCTCTCAGCCATTATCGCAGCTTCAGTAGATGCTTCTGCCTTTAAAATGTATTCAGCGATCATTATTCTTAAAGGCAAGGGTGGAAAGGAAAGATTATTTTTGTTGTTGTTGAACGTGGCTATATCATCCTTTTATTGTGGAGAATTTCCTGCAGGGCAGTGAATAAAGCGAGACTGAGTCGACTTAATCTGAGAGAGAAATATGGCAATTAACAGCGGGATCTCCACCCAGCGAGGCTCTGCCCTGCATTCTCTCTTTGAACCGGCTGATAAATAGAGTTTTTCTGGGTGCCTTCATAGCGATGTAAATAAACAATTAAGATCTGGAACACAAGATGAGGAAACGTGCTCGCACTGTTGTGCGATTCATACTGTCACAACCTTGCCCTCTTCTTTCTGTTATCGCTCTGTCCACATCTTTTTCTCTTTGATCAGCATTCCTCTGGCTCAGTCTCTCACTACAGACACTTATACATGCACAGAAACACACACACATCAGGTCTGCTATGAGATGCATGTGCGGTGTGTGTGCACGCGTGTGTTTATGTTCGTTTTCTGTTTGTGGATTAAAATGACTTCATTTCTGGATGAAGTTTAATATGTGACATGAGCTAACTATAAAATGAGTCTTGTTTGAACTGTCAGGAATAATTTAGCTTTTTTTGGCAGAGGTCTCAGGAGTTAAACAGATACTTTGAGCAAAATGATATGCAGGAAAACATTTTTATTTTTACCAATTTTTTTTAACTTTTATGGGTTGAAACAATACCAGATCGATGCCACTCTCGTGTCTGTACGGTAAACATGAAGCTACAGCCAGCAGGCAGTTAGCTTAGCTTAGCTTAGCATAAACACTAGAAACGGGGTAAACAGCTAGCCTGGCTCTGTCCAAAGGTAACAAAATCCACCAACCAGCACCTCTAAAGCTCTCTGATTGAACGATTGATTTAACGGCATATCTTGTTTGTTTAAACCGTACAAAAACTGAAGTGTAAAAACAACAAGTTGTGTTTTCATAGAGGGTCTGGTCATCCCTGTGGGGTTGCCAGGCAACCAGCCGAGACTGCACCCGGCTACAACTAAAAATAAAACTTTTAACATTTTGTTTTTTGTGCGGATAAAACAAATGAGATACAACATGTGAATTAGTGAGCTTTAGAGGTGTCAGTGTGACAGTGCCAGGCTAGCTGTTTCCAGCCTTTAGCCTATGCCAAATTAAGCTAACTGTAAAAAACATGTGGACATTCCCAAAACATATGGATATACTGTAAGTACTAGCAGTATTGGACAAACAGCGATGGGTTAGAAAATGCAGATGAAGCAGAGGAGAGAGTGGGAGAGAGATAGAAAGGGTTTAATGTCAAGTTAAGTGAGTCCACTTCTCCCTTTTTGTCATTTTTGTTCTGTTCCAAGTCTGTGAATTAAAAGTCTTTCTTACAGTGACTGGAGCCATTTACTGCAAGCCTTTCCGAAGCAGCATCCTCATGAAAACTGCAGGAGCAGAGGAGTCTGCCTGTCGGGGCAGATCATCGGTTGGATGTTAAGAATATTGTAGGCTACAATGCTAAAATATGAGGAAAGAGTGAGAGTTGACTTTTAGGGAGCCAACCTGGAAAATTTAGATAATTTGCAGACAAATTACAGCTTTACATGACAAGCATTTTAAATAAATACTCCACAAAAACCTGGGTTTTGAGTATCAGATTCTCCTGTAGGCTAAAAAGGTAAAGCTTGGTCCTTCACGAGGACAGGAGCTGCAGTCAGCCTGGAAGTGCAGTAGTTACTGTACAGTGGAGCCCAGTGGTGACCCGGCACAGCAAGAAATCATGTGAAAACATCATGAAGTTTTATAACTAGGTTCGGGAACAAAGACCACGCCTTGAACACATCCCATTTCCGCACAAAAGTATTTAAGCACACCTTATCCGTTCACTTCCCCTTTGACCTTCCCTCCAGACCCTCAGTCCATCCCTCCTACATCATCTTTGCTCTCTTCCATTTGTACTATGCAATAAACCATTCCAAATCTGTATCTTTGTTGGCGTGGTCTTTGTTAGTGAACAAAGAAGTGTACACATTGCACACAGTGTGAGTGTAAGCAACAGGGTTTTTTTTGTGCTAGTTTTGAGCCTCTGAAGTGAGTCAGGCTAGCTGTTTCCCCCTGCTTCCAGTCTTTATGCTACGCTAAGCTAAATGACTCCCAGCTCTAGCTAATAGGTAATGCACCGACATGAGAGATGATCTTCTCATCTGACTCTAAACATATTTCCCAAACTGATGCGTGTCATGTCGAGCTAATACTTTAAGGCTAACGTGTTAGCTAACAGGAGCCTATTTTACGCATCCAGCAGACGCAGGGCAGGATTATCAGCCCACTGAAGTTGTGTTTATGTCCAACATTCAGTCTCATTTCAGCTCTGGTTTGGTCTTTCTCAACTCCTGATTAAAATATCTGGCTCTTTAGCTGCTACATGTTCCACTTTCTTCACCAGCTAGTTGCTAACATCGTCTGTCTGTGGTCCTGGGTAGGTGGCCTACAGTTGTTAGCAGTTAGCTGTTCTTTCTGTTATTTTACTTCAGACTTTTCTCCATTTTCCTTTTGCCTCTGTTCATCTATAAAGAGTCATAAAGCTTTGGGATGTGTGTGTGTGTGTATTTTTCACTCAACTTTAAACATCTTCAAAGTGCTTTGGGCGTTTTTTCACCTCAATTTGCGGCACCGAGAACAAATCTGCTGTTGCATATTTGCATTGAATTTGCACGTAAACACGGCGTCTCTAAAAGCTGCTTTGCATATAGTCGAACACACTTTCAGAGCTTGTATTTTTTTACTGGAAACGGCTGCCAAGTTTCTAACCGTTCAGAAATACGTCCGGGCCATAAAACCAAAACACTGGGCAAATAAAATAAACGTGAAGAAAGCTTCTTCTGCAGAGTCGTGATCACAACCTTTTCACATCATACAGAATGTTTTCATTCACTGTTAACATCAGAAATGCTGATTACAGTAATGCAGGTTTAAGATCCTTACAAAGAGTCCGAGACAGAGAGCTACTGTCCTACTGCACAGATTAAAAACAGTATTACATTGTGCTTCCAAAATCTCTTTTTCCTAAAAATCACTTATCACCGCTGTCAGCACATTTTCAGCTCAGTATTCCTCAGAGTATAAATATCTACAGGCCGCCGCTGCACAGAGAGGACGGAGAAAGAAGTCATCTGGGCTGTATTATGTATGGTTGAAAGAGTTGGGGGGTCTTGAGCTGGTAGCCAGGGAAGACCTTGTTGCTATGGCAACTAATGAACCATGTTGAGAGGGGGGTCATGCATGTAGACTAGATCTCCAGTAAAGATGCTGAAGTGGCATCTTTCACCTCCTGAAACAAGGAGGGAGGAGAGTGCTGAGAGACCAAAATCTGAATGAAAGGTTGTTTAGACGTCTGGGTGGCACGTGTCCACGTACATGACGGGATCAGTGACTCGTAATAAGAGAAGGAGGACGAGAAGATGAAGAAGACACAGGAAGTAGAAAAAGATTCAGGAGAAGGCTGAACGGCTCTCGAGAAAACGAAGGGCGAGGCGTCTGTCAGGACACGTTTGCAAGTGAACCCAATTCCAGAGGCGACGAAAGGCAGTCTGAAAGTTGAGAACAGTGCCGGAGCACAGACGGCCTTGAACACTTCACAAACACACACCCAGCAGTCTGCAGCGGAGGCAGAATCACCAGCAGCAGACCTAATTGCAAAGTGGGACATTATATAGGGCACACTGGGAAAAAAAAGTAGGGCTAAAAAGAGAATAGGAGGGAAGTGAGAGCAGTGATGCAGTGAAGTCCTGCAGTGTCCAGACAACACACACACACACACACACACGCCCGGTGTGAGGTTACTGCCTCGCGAGTACTTTGTTGTTTAAGGTATAGGCCCATAGGTGGTCCATGACATCATCATCATCATCATCATCATCATCATCAATGACATCAGTGCAGTTACAGAATCATAAAAAGTTTAGGTTTTCACATACAAGGGATTTACCTTGGTATGTTGGTGCATAACAATAAGTAGAAAATATACAGAAAGATAAATACTGCAAGTCAAGAAGCATAAATATAAAATGAATAAAACTGACAATAAAATGTGAAAGAATATTTACAATATGACTGTATTTGAATGAAAGAGCTGTAAACAGTTTTGTGCAGGAATGTGCAAAATATTGACCCGAGAATCTGCAAAAGTTCACAATACGAAGTTTAAAGAATCTTTGCAACAGACCAAAAGATGAGCGTTAATGTGGCACAGAGTCAGGTGAGTAGACTTTGTTAATGTAACGTGTAGGTCTTGTTGATACAGATTTAATGTCCTGCTTTATTCTGATATTAAAGATGTATGTGTGTGTATGAATAAATTGATTCTCTGCAACTCACCTAAGTCTGATTCATCAAATTAATTTCCCAAAACTTTCCTCTAAATCTAAATAAGTAATTTAGCTCAGAAAAAGAAAAAAAAAGAATTATTTCTACAGAGTTGTTTTATTGTTATTTAATATGCAGGCTGATTGCTTTGACTGTCTGACTGCAAATCGAGTTTCCCCTCAGCAACCATTAAAGTATGAATTACATAGATTAGGATGTGTGGGACACATATACAGGCGTATCTGAATATTTTATGAACCAACTTCATGGCTTGGGGTCAAAAACGAGCTGTCAGGCTCCCATCAAGCATCGTGCACAGTGTCGGCACAGTGTGCTCTGTGGTGATCTGTAGGCACAATATCGACTAAAATAATGAAGGTCAAAACAAGGGGCCCTGAGGTGATACTGTGCTGCTTTAGTGGTGCGTATTCCCTAAAACACATGTGCAATCAACTCAACACAAAACAATTAACTCAAGGTGAACCTGCAGATTTCAGGGCCTGGGTCAATTGATCCATTTGATCGGTGGGTAATCCAGCCTTGACCAGTGGAAGAAGACTGAGATGAAATTTGTAAGAAGAGTGTTGAAAAAAAACATTTTGTGAATCATTCAAACTGTAATGGACGTATAGGTAAAACTAATAAGTGGGTCTTTTTGCCTATGACTTAAAGAATAGAAACAATGACTGTGTACTGTGAAAGTTGTTGCTTGTAGTGACAAACCCACAGAGAGTTATCATCGCAGTTCCCCTCAGCTCTACGGAGCATTTTAGCATCTTTCAGCTCATTGTTTTTATCTTATGACACATTTATAGTTTGGTTCCCTCTCCCTTTGGTCACCGCTCTCATCACCCCCACTTCCAGCAGCAGACAGCTGTTTACAGCTAACAAGCTCTGGTAAAGCCACTGTACACTACCTGTAGTGCCCCCAAGTGGCCAAAAAATCTGATCATGCAGGTTTAACTTATTCCCATCAAATGTGACTGAAATGAAGTGAGCTGAATTATTCTGCTTAATACAAATAAACATTCAGGACTGGAAACGTTTGAGAAACGTCACAGAACATAAGATTGACCCTTATGGAACATGTTATTTCAGATTTTACATTTCAAAAATGAGATTTAAATCAATCCTGAGCTGCAGTGTTTGTAGGTTTTTCTCCAACGTGATGAAGCGATATATCGCAGTGAGCTGTGATTTGTGTCAAAGGCTTTGCCAAGATTCAGGAGAATAAGGATCTCTGCTGACGCCATCGATCCTCCTGGTCTCAGGAGGATCAAAGTGGGACGACTGATGATCGCATCCCTGCTGATTTATCAGAAAAGAGTCCCGCCTGCTTCCCTCAAAAGATAAAATCATTGACTCCAGCAGCAGTGTCAGAGGACTTTGTGAGTGATCTGGCACAAAAACAAAACCCCCTCTGATATAGTTCCTGTATTAGTATTTCTTTGCATGCTCCAGTGTTTCAGGACGATGCATTAAGATGAAGATGGGGTCAGTGATTTGTTGAGCGCACCTTCACCGGAGCCTACTGGTGCTCTTTCCACCAGCACACATCACAGATGCCCCTGTTCACTGCTCCCTCTCTCTCTCACTCACTCTATCTCTGAAAGCACATTAATCATTGCAGACTCCCACATGTTTTCACCTCTACCTCCTCCCCGCCCATTTTCTCCTACTCCTCCGGTTCTCTTCCTCTGGTGCTGGAGGCAAGTGGGTCACCGGCAACTGGAGGACTGTTTTCACTCCGGTAGAGAGAGAAAGAGAAAGGGAGCTAAAGGCTGCAGGAGCCAAACAAGATGCAGGTTTCCAACAAGACGGCTTCTTTTATTAGAACCAAGTCTTGAGTGATTTCCTCCAGGAACCACGAGATCCAAACCGAGTCGACTTCATGTCAGTATGAAGTGTAAAATTGTGTAGTTCAGGTATAGAAATGTGGAAATGGGTGATTCAGACCCCGTCAGCAACAAAAAGAAAAGTCTCATCTTGGACTGTGCCACATTTTCACAGACAAAAAAAAGACAAAACTGACTGTTACTACACCGTGGTTTGATCAATGACCACAGGGCTTTCATAGAGAAAAGAACAGCAGCTAAAGATTGAAGAAACTCAATCTACACACGACGTTATATAAGATCAGATCATAAAAGAGAAAAAAGGGAATTTCTTCATTAATATTTATGAGGTTGAAGACTGAACCTGAATCTGAAGACTGACCACAGAGGCAGGAAATCATCTTTTGTAGCTGCAGCTGAAATAACTCAACAAAAAAAAGGAAAATGGGGCAAACCCATGAACAGCAGATTGTGTATATAAGGATGAGATACAGTATGAACCCACCTCTCCCATTCATTCATGTCTCAGAAAATACTAAAATACCACCCTGCAACAGAAAAGGGTCTATGTGTATCTGGTTTGTGGTTCTGGTGTTTAATGAGTAGACTTTGCCATCTACTGGCTCCATGTGCACATTACATTAAACACATGCGTCAATAAAACATCCTGTAAACCAGGGATACTTGTACCCCAAGAGGCACCTCTGCAGTTACCAGGGGGTACGTGGGAAATTGTGAAGCTCAGCTAATCTGAAAAAACAGAAATGATGATTTGATAATATTTATCCACATATTTGTGTTTAGGAGAAAAATCAACACACAGGTAAGATTAGAAATGTGTGTGCTGCTGATCTTTATAGTTACTGATACTCTGGTAGTCTGACTGCACCAGACCTGACTCAGTTTCCACCAACCTGAGTCAGCTGGAAGTTTAATTTAAGATGCAGAAAGACAACAACAAAACACACAACAACAAGCTCAAAGTAAAGATGCTGTAAATGTTTCTGTCACTCCAAATGGCAGCAGTACAAATGCAAACTTGGACAAAACTACTATAAAATACCATTGAACAAGACCATAAAGCCATCTCTTCTGTCAAAGGGGTCTGATAAAGGGGGACTCAGGCCCATCTGAGAGGGCTGTGGGGGGATGATGGACAAAAAAGATTGGGAACCTCTGATGTAATGCATCATTGTCAGTACTCAAGTAGAATCCATAATATAATAAATATAAAATATATGTGATAATATAAACCTCTCAAAAGGAGCATTCTACACAATGAGTGCTTTTATTTTTGATATTTTAAATACATTTTTCTGCTAATTTGTTTGTACTTTTACTTCATTTTGAAAACAGGACTTCTACCTGTGATGCCGTATTTTTCTTAAAATGGGGTATTTCTACTTTTACTGAAGTACTTCTTCTTTCATCAGCATCCTCTGTACAATAACGTCACACACAGGGTGGACAAAATAACAGAAACACTTTACAAAATAATGGAATCAAATACAACAGTGACACAACCTCAAACACTGCCAGAGTTGAATCAGCACGCCTCAGTCACAGTCTCAACAATAGTAGATCAATACTAGCTTCATAAAGGTAGTATGCATTGCAGTACCTTTGTAGTTGATTCCATTATATTATAATATTTCCAGGTGTGTTCGCATCCACCTGCCAAATAATCCACATGAAGGGAACTGAAGGAACAATGAAACATAGAAGTTTATTACTTGCATTATATACTTGTATCTGTCTGCTGATGAAGAGCATATTACTGAAAGCTCCAGAACAGCTACTAAATGGACCTTGTGGTGAGATTGTTGTCTTAACTGCTGTCTCCAAAAGTCAATAATGAACTTTGAACCTCAACTTTTAAGCCAACATGGACGAGCAGTCCTTAAAGTGTAAAATAAAAATGTTAACACCTGCAATTCCTGGACAACTGGGACAATTCCATCTACTGATGAAGATCATGTGATATGACGGAAAGCTCCTGCAGTAAATGGACCTTGTGGTGAGATTGCTTTCTCAAATGTTGTATGTTGTGTGACAAAAGAGAAACACACAAAAGTAAAAACTGAGATATTTTCACTTTGCAAAGCTGAAAGATTTGTGTAGACAGTTTAGTCATGTGACCACTTAAACTGCTTAAAAGGACTTCAATTTTAACGGCACATTTTAGCCAATAATGCTATTTGATTGAAATGTAACAGTGACTAATTGTCATGATATTTTCTGCGTAAAAAGAATGTAAATGAGATTCTTGTGCGTGTGTCTTGTGCACGTTTTCTCGTGCAGTTCACTAATGGAGGTCTGCATGGAGCTGCTATTACTGAGAAGATGGGAAAAGATCATCTGAAACTGTAATGATCCCCGTGAGGAAACTCATGTGCAGCAGGCGATAGTGACCGGATCTGAAAAAGAAAAGAATATAACAGAGCATGGGCTTCAGAAGCCTGCAGTTCCTCTGCAGAGGAGACAGAGCACTGCCAGGGTTCAGAAACACACCACATGAATGAATATCGTGATATTCTGCTGGACCTCCTTTTTTCTCAGGTCTTTTTTAAAATTCTTGGCTGTTAGAAAAGACGATTTTTACCCTTTGAATTGAAATACTAATATATTTTATGATACTTTAGTATTCAACTCACACTGAAAGCACAATAGCGTGAAAGTGCAGAACAAAGAGCAGCGTTTTTAAACCCCGACTGTATGTTGGTACTTCAAAGAGGTCTGGCCTCCTCTGTTCTGAGGCTGCAGTCTCTGGAGGACCTGGTCTCTGTGAGACTGCCTGCTGTTCTGTGGGTCTAAAGAAAGAAACCTTTCCTCTTTAATGTGAGGGCCACAGACACCAAAACCTGAAGAAGAAAGACTTCTCCTTCCAGTAAATTCTACTACAGCAGCATCACTAAGGTGATAAAAATACTACTACTATATAAATATACTAACTAAATACTTTTGTTTTTCAGCATTTAAGTATTTGAAAATCCAACGAATATTTCTACTTTTACAGTTTCTGGCTATGATAAAGAAAACACGCCTTTCAAAACCCACCAGCGTGGGTTTACAATGTTAAGTACAATTTTGAGGTACTTGTACTTTTTACTCCACATTTATTTGATAATTTAAGTTACTAGTTACTTTGCAGATTAATAATACAAAATATAATCAACAAATGAATGATGATGTAATATTATAAAGATATACTAATACTTCAGTACTTTTACCTAAGTAAAGATTTTATTGCAGAGTATTTCTTCACTGTGGTAAGATCTGAGTACTTCATCCTTCTCTGCTGTAAATCGTGGGCCCTTATATACAAAAGCAGGTGCCTTTCTAAATCACGTCCAGTCAGTTGAATTTGCCTCAGGTGGACAGTCGAGCTGTAGAGACTATCAAAGCTAACACGCTGCACTTGAGCTCAACTGGAAATCCATCGCAAAGGATCGGAGTTTGATTTTTAATAAATGTGCAAAAATGTCATTATAGGTTATTGTGTGTAGAGTTAAGTGCCAAAAAGTAACTTGAATCCATTTCAAATCGAGTCTATAACCACTGTATGATACTGTACATCATGCAGGAACAGCTCTGAGACACTTTTTGGTTGGAGGTCCATCATAATAATTTTAATACTTGGCCTCTTGTCACATTCAGTTTTTTCAGATGAAGTTAATTTGCACGTGGGAGAAGTTTGTCTTCAAGGCTTTCTGCCAGAAAACCTTTCTAACACCTGGTCAATGTTGTGAAACGGTTGCCGTTTGGTTAGGTTTAGGAAAAGATCATGGTGTGGATTAAAATAATAAGTTAAAGTTTCACACGGGCGAACAGCGGTCTCCTGAGTGAAAGTCTGGTGTTTCACCCACTGTACTACGTCACATGACTTCCTAAAGGCCTTCTGGCAGAAAGCCCTGAAGGCAAACTTCTCTCATGTGCAGTTAATTCAAAGCACCAACCTGACAGCAGAGATGGACGGATGGTACCACAGGCTGTTAGTAAATCATATATATATATATATATATATAATCATATGGGCAAAAGGAAGAAAAGTTCAATAAGCTTTATTAAATTTATTTTTCGAGATGGTAAAGAGTGATCTGAAAAAGTTCACCTCTGACACAGTATTGCACCAAGTTAAGCCTAATGTCATCAAAAGGCCAACAGCATCACTATCTCTTAAAAATAGAGGCAGCAGAGAAAATATGCCATCTGAACGTTTTTCAGTAGTTAACCTTTTTTCATAAATAGATTCAGTTCAATGTTTTGTCCGTCAGCCACACCTTTATGTACAGATCATTAGGACAACGTACCAAACTCATCAGCAAAACCGGATCAATTAACAAGCCAGGAAGCATCTTTCACCCTTTATTCTATTTTCTTTAAGAATCAGAGATCTTATTTTTATCTTTATTTTTTTGGCTTGTCAATTGACCTCCTTTTGTGAAAACCCCATTTCTTATTAAGTCACATTTTCAAACTCTAAACAATCAAGAAGAAATGTACAGTGATCAAACATCAGGCAGAGAGGATAGAAATGTATATATACATACATACATACAGTCCATAACAGATACTGTACAGGATACTTCTGAGGATGCACACATAAATACAGAAAGAAACCTTAAATACATACACTATGTACTTTCATATCTTCTGCTTTCTTTTTTGTAGTCCATTTTCAATGGCGAACCATGATACCGGAGTAAAAAAGATTATTCGAAACCATCGTCTCTCACTATCTTTAACGGCATGAAAGCACTTGTTCAAACTGCCAAAGTAAGAATACAGACACCTTTGGCTTTACAGTTAAAGGGAACAGGAGGGAGTGGGAGAGGTGTAGTGCTTTTGAGCTTATATGAGATGATTATATACACATTTGGAGTTTCAGTGCATAGTTTTAACTCAGCATCACGATTATGTGCAAGGTTATGAAACCAGGCAGGCAAGACAGCAGCAGCCGGTGCTGATATTTGTGATTTGGATGCAAAGCAAACAGTTACTGACAGACGGGATGTTTGCATGTTTGTCCCCAGCTCAGGAGAGGGCAACAAGACTTATACAGTAGTGTTAACCAACTATGGATATATGGCTTTCAGCACCTTCTTAGGCTTTTACACAAGAGTTACATCCAAGTTCAAGTCCTTCCTTCTTAGACTCCATCAGCTTGAGGATTTGTTTCTTTCCTTGCCTCCTTTCTAATTTGGATCTGAAAACAACCTGTAGGCAACACGCCCAAATAATTAAAGGAACCCACCTGCTTCGTTTCAGAAAGAACAGCGTGGAAGGAAAGGGAGAATCATGCTTTAAGGCTTGATTTACATTTAAAGAAAAAAACTGGAGTTGTAATTTAAGCTAAACTCACTGTGTTCAGTCTTAGAACAAAAACAACAGATAAATAAAAATGGATTCCATCTGAAATCCAGCAAAAGTAGTAGTATGGAGTGCCTCTCCAGCTACTGTATATGTGCCAGTTGTAGTGTTTACCATGCTTCACAATACAGATAGAATATAAAAATGCTGTTCTAGCTAAAAAAAACCCAACAGTTTGAACTTGAGAGTGATTTCCCAGTGTGACCCGGCTACAGGGCACCGGTGAGGCACATGAGGACGAGCACGTGGATTGTGAGCAAGTAGGCCAGAAAGAAATATCGAGAGCGGGCGCGGCTTGTCAGCAGCCTGGAGAAGTAGAGGCTCCGCCCTCTGAGCCAGCGGCGACACGCCACCATCCCACCTTTCACCTGGAGGCACAAACACCACACAGTCAGGGACACGGCCCGTCCAATCACACCATGATGCATTACTGCTCACAGGTTTATTTACAAGGCCAATAAGAGTAAAGGCTGGATGACGTCGTGGACTGCGTACCTTTCGTGTTATCAGAGGCTGGTTCGGGTTCAGACTGAGAGCTTCCCACTCCTCCTCTGTTTCCATCTCGATACTGAAGTCCCTCTGACCGTCTCTGGACAGACTGGAACCAACACTGCAAAACACACCCATTTTATAAAGCTCTGCACTGTTCAATGTGTGTGTGTGTGTGTGTGAAGGAGTGACAGAGAGAGAGAGACAGACAAGTGACTGAATTTAGGTCTCACCTCTTTACTCTGTCCTCAGCGAGACGCAGAGCCTCCTCAGCTGTCTCTCTCCTGGCTCGCTCATCTGCCAGACTCTGCTCCACCTCAAGCAGCCTGAACACACACACACACACACACACACACACACACACACACACACACACACACACACACACGTTAAGCATGTTAAGCTCAATTATACATTAGAAATATCTGTAAGAGAATGTAGATACTGTTTTTCTTGTCCTGTCTCTCCACCTTTCTCGCAGCTGGCTGGCTTCAGCAGTTTCAGCAGTCATGGAGTTGTTGCTCCTCTCCTGGGGGGCTCCAGGTGCTACCTCAGCATACACTGACCCCTGGTGGTGGGGGTACAGCATTACAGGTAAAAAGAGATGAAACTTTTTTGTTGTAAGATTATTTTTATAGCCCTTTTTCACAGGTGGTATAATAATAGAAAAGCTGCGTCAAAAGTCTCTGAAGTGACAAAAGCAACGTCACAGGCAAATCATATATAACTTGTATCTTTCAGGTATTTCAGGAATTCAGCAGCAGCTGTTCACAGACACATAAACTCAAATACACCATCGGAGGTTATGTGGCCACACTGCTACCTAATGAAACTATCAGAGGAATCCACTTTGAGTTTATGAGGCCAAACTACCATGAATGTAGAAAGAAACATGTTTTTTAATCTGTCAAAAAACAATATGGATATAAGACGCATGTCAATACTTTATGTGAACCACAGAAACGCTGTCTACATGAGCAGCACAGACCTGTACATGTTCAGGATTATTTACCTGAGCCTGGCCGTGGACTTGGCTTTCCAGCCAGTGGCAGCGGTTCTGGGTGTCCCTCAGGGTTTGGGAAACGGCCCTCAGTTGATCTGCAACCGCACCTTTCTCCTCCACTACCTGCTGCAGCTGGGGGGGTGGGGTGGGGGTGCGCATAGTGAGGAAGTGGGGTGAGGGGGAGGAAGGGTGTTCAAGGGAGATTTAAACATACATGGTGATGCAGCATCCATTTTTTTATGATGTAATCAGAGCTCGAGCATTATAAGTTTATTGCAGTGTTGTATAATCAAACAGCTTGCCTACACTTCACACTTCACACAAGAAGTTTGAACAAGTGTTGAGTTTGTGTCTACGCCGCCAATGTTTTAGCTGCACGCAGGCTCAGCTGTTTCATACCTTAGCGTTGAGCTGATGGAAGTACTGGTCTCGTTGTTGGATCTCATACATGCAGCGCTGCAGGTCTCTGTGAAGCTGGATCCTCTCTGCCTCCAACCGACTCACCACCTCGTCCATTCCACTCTGACCTGCCAAAACAACGGTTTCCTGCTGTATGGAAGGAAACAAACAAGATGAAACACTGAACAGAAGGATTTGGGTTTAAAAAATGACTAGCTATTTGATATTCTTCACATTTGGTACTCATGCAAACAAAGCAACAAAAACCTCACCTACATTTCAAATGGTATAGTGTAAAATAGTATTTCTAAGAGGATTAAATCATGTGCACAGATAATAAGTAGAATATTCTGTGTGTAAATTTCAACCATCACCTTACTGGTTTAAAAACATCTCGCCATAGGACTGCAGTTAAAAATTGGCCAGCTGGCTAACACTGGCACATTTACAGAAATGTTGACTAATGTCTTTATGAATAAATAAAAATCTAAAATATAAAATGAAATATAGCAAAACACAACAGATCACACAGTTTTCAGACAAAGGCCGAAAATTCAGATGTAGAACTCACCTTGACCGGCAGCGTGTCCTTCCTCTCTGTGTCAGACCTACAAAACAGAAAAACCTTTAGTATCATCATTTTATTTCTCATTGAGTTGTTATTTGGTCTTTGCCACATGTATAAGCACACTGCTAGAATACACAGATGTTTCCATGACAACACAGAGAGACTACATGAATGCAGCTGGTGCTTACTATAGTTTGGGAAAATATCAAACCTCTGTGCCACTTTTTCTTGTTTCTGTTGAGCAAAGACGTTTTGGGAAAGGCCACACTTTAAAGTACTAGCTGTGGTCCACCAAACTGTAAACACTATACATGCACTGACAAGGTAACAAGGTAGAAGGTAGAGCAGTAGGGCCAACAACAGACTTCAACCACAAGAGGTCAATGAGTTACTCTTTAAGACTCTACACTTTGAATTCAAAATACACAAGCTGAATTTATCTGTACTCATCTTTAGTCTGCTTTTACCTCAGATCGGCCGTTTCTTCCTGGTAGCTGCTGATTTCTTTTTCAGGTGGCGCTCTGTTGGTTTGCATCTTCTTGACCGCTTGCTGTTCATCTATCGTCTCCTGCAGTAATGTAAAAAAAAAATAGCAGAAGAAAGTCGTCAGTCACAAAGATAAAATGAATTTATCTTAAATTAAATGCTACCAAACAGAGAAGTTGACAGACCCCAGAACATGTACATTCCAACAAAAAAATACCATGCAAGTCAAAGCAATGGTACAGATGAAAAACACCTAACTTGACCCTGCATGCTTTCCACAAAATGAAACACAGCAAAGAGAGGAAGTGCAAGCGACAGCCAAACTCAAATCACAGCCCATGACTTGACTTACCAGCCCATCCTTCTCATTCGAGAGGGCACTGACGCCACCTCCCTTTGACTTTTCCAAACTCATGGAGGTGACAGTCTCTGGGCTTGATCCTTGCCTGGACTCAACCACTCTTTTGGAGCCGCTCAACTCATCTATCAGCCTGTCACGATCATTCTGGAGGCTGGCCATGGATCTGGAGAATGCCGACAGCTGCCGGCTGTACGTGTTATTCTCCTGGACGACCTGCTTCAGTTCCCTCTCCTTCTCTGACAAAACCTTCGACAGCTCATCCAACAACTTGTTCAGCTCTGCGTGTGAGTCTTTGCTCTCTAAAGCTTTTAATTTATGAACAAGGATGTCCCTCTCTTTGGCAAACATTGCCAAGTCAGAGGTGGCATCCTGCAGACTGCGCTCAACCTTGTTCAAGGCTGCCTGAGATTCTCTGAGTTCTTCATCATATCTGTTTCTCAGGATCTTGAAGTCTTCAATGAGCTGGTCTCGGTCATTCTGTAAAGCAGCCATGGCTTTGCACAGGGACTCGTTTTGAGCCCCGATGTCTTTGCTTTGCGTTTTGGCCTCTGATAACTGTTGCTCCAATTCGAGTAGGTCTTTTGCGAGCTCTCCCACCCTCTGATCAGCTGCCTCCCGCTCGGTTCTCATCAGCTCCACCTCGCGCTCGAAGGTGTCCAGCTCACTGTTGTATTTGTCCTCAGCTTCAGACAGTTTTTTGTCTGTTTCATTTTCCACCAGCTGCAGTTTTTCCTTGAGCTCATCAGTTAGGATTTTCTGAGAAAGAAGTTTTTGCTGGAGGTCATTACATTCAGCTGCTTTGGCTGCCACAGCTTCCTGCAGATCAGCAATCACTTTGCCTTCATTTGTCGTGGCTCTCTCCTTTTTCAGAGTTAATATATCAGCTTCCAGTGTTGAAACCTGAGCTTTAAGTTTAGAAATCTCTGCTTTTAGAGTATTGCTCGCCTCTTCTTCCTTTTGGAGATCCAACCGAATCTCTCTATGCTGCTTTTCAGCTGCAGCCTTTTGGTTTTCAAGGTTTTTGATCACATCCTGCTGCTTCTTCAGCAGCACCTTCAACTGGTTGTCCTTCAGGGATAAAACCTGATTCAAATCCTCTCTGTACCGAATCAGTTGTGCCCTGAGCATAGCGTTCTCTGAATTGAGATCATCCATTTGATGTAACAATTTCCTTATTTCATGTTTAAGGCCTTTGGTGGCACCACCTTCCCCGTCAGCAGAGCCCTCTTTACCCATTAAGCCTAATTGACTCTTTGCTTCAAGTATTCTGTATTCTGACATCAAGCGCTCCCGTTCGCTCTGTAAAGACACCATTGAGTTCTTGAATGACTCCATCTTAGCAGCCATCTGCTCCTTTTCCTGGACAGACCTGTTAATGTTAATTTGCAGACTTCTGACCTTGGCTTCAAGCCCTCTCAACTCTTTGTCAGCCTTTTCTCTTTGGTAGCGTGAAGATGTTAACCTGTCTTCATACACCGCTACCTGGGTGCGATAATTAGCCTGGAGTTGTTCTAGATATCCGGACATCTGTCCATCTCTACAGGACAGCAAGGAGGAGATCTCAGCATCTTTACTCTGAAGGAGTGTTTTTAGTTGCAGAGAAATGCCCTCCTGTTTCTCAAAGTCAGCTTGAAGTTTGTCATTTTGAGACTGTAAAAGGAGCAGCTGAGCATCTGAGTCTGCATTTATCTTCTCCATTTGCTGGAGACTTAGCTGCATTTGGGAAATCACATCTTCTTTATCGGCAAGCTGTCGGCTCAGTGTGTTTTTATCTTGTTCTATTCTTTCAACTTGAGCACTGAGTTCCTTTACTTGCACAGTCATAAGCTCTGAAGTCTCGGTGAGTTCAGCATTGCTTGCGCTCATGACAAACAGCTGTCTCTGCTGTGCAGCGGCAGCAACGGAGTATTCATTCAGTGTCCTTTCCAGTCTTGACTTGGTCACTCGTAGTTCATTAACCTCTTTGTCTTTCACTCTCATGTCTTCTAGGAATCGTTTGATGACGAAACCCTGCTCCAGGAGCTGGTTATCCTTCTCATGTAACGTCTTTTGGTACAAATCATTCCAAACTTTGGTAGCCTCTGCACCTTGAGGAGTGGCCGATAAAGCAGACAGCTTTGCCTCATTAGTCTCAGCTGCTCTTTTTAGAGTATTCATCTGGAGATTTTGAGAGTCTAGTTGCTGCCTCAGTTCATTAACTTTCTGACTTTCTTTATCTTTTAAGTCCTTAAGCTCATCTATCTGTTGCTGTAACACAAATTGATTCTCCATATAATAATTGAATTGTTTCTCATCTATATTTTGTGCTGATTTTGTTTTCTCCATGACCTGATCCTCAGACTTCTTACTTTCCTGCGATATGTCCAGAGCCAGCTGGTCTCTTTCAGACTCAACACTCAAAATATTTTCTGTTGCCTGCCGGAGGAGATTCTTGTGCGTATTCAGCTCAGCTTCAACTTGGTTACATCGCTCCTCTAAAACCGATATTTTCTCAGAGCTTTTCTTCAGTTCTTTCTCAAAGTGTTCACTGACTGACCGCGAGGTCTTCAAAGAGCTCTCTAAGTCTAAAATCAGTTCTTGGTATTTAATGCAGTTTTGCTGCAGCTGATTTATCTCCTGATGCTTTTCTTTGAGTAGCTCTTGCAGTTCTTTCTTCACATTCTTGGACCCCTCATTGCCTCTCTGAACCGTCTTGAGTTTCTCCTCAAACGCTCTGACCAATTTGAGCTGCTCCTCCTCTTTTTCTTGACGAACCTGACTACTCATCTCTTTACTAGCTGCCAGCTGAGAGGACAGCTGCATGTTTTGGGTTTGCAGAACAGTGACAGACTCTGTCAGTTCATCAATACTTTCAGAGTGTTTGAGGATCACAGTTTCCAAATATTCATTTTCATTTTTCACTTTGTCTGAAATCTCTTGAACGTTTTCAAGCTCCTCCTGCAGAAGAGACTTATCATCCTCCAAGATCCTCACCTTCTCATTTAGGCTAATAGTCTCCTGGCTGTGTCTGTTAATAATGTCTTTGAGCCCTTTAATGACATCATCTTTCTGTCCCAACTGCAATTCATGATCATTCTGTATCTTCTCAATTCTTTCAGAGAGATTTTGCTTCTCCTTTTGTAACAAGTTGTTGATTTCCAACTGAGCCCCGAGTTCTGTTTTCTGGGCCTCAATCTGGGCAGTCAGTGAATTATTCAAACTGAGTGCTTCGTCAAGTTTAAGCTGCATGTTGTTTGTGTATGTATTTGATTCCAAGTGCTTCTTTTCCAATGAACAGCTAGTTTCTTCAAGCTTTTCTGCCAGTCGGTTATTTTCAGCCTGCAATTCAGTGAGCTTCTCTCTGAGATCCTCTGATGACTCTTTAAGTTTGCTAATCTCAGCCTCCAATTGTTGATTTTTATCAGTCAGCTCACACTTTGCCATTTTGTGGTTTTCTTCAAGCTCAGACAGCTCTTGTCTAGTATTCTGATTCTCTTCCTCCAACTCCTCAATCTTCTGCCTTTTCTCCCTAGAAAATTTGTGCATCCTCTCTTTAATTCTTCCATTTTCTTCCTCCATCTCTCTAGCTTGCTTCTCCAGGATCTCCATCTCAGTCTCATGTTTGTGTATTTTTCTGAGGGCTTCCTGTCGATCTCTTTTGGCCCCCTCCAAAAGCTGTCTCATCTTATCCATTTCGCTGCTAACATTTTCATAAGCTTGTAAAAGAGACTCGTACTCTTGTTTCAGCTCAGCGTGCTTTGACTTCCACTTGGAGAGCTCATCTGTTTGAGAGTCCTTAAGAGATTCAAGCTGGCAGGAAAAGGCTTGTTTCTGCTGGGTGATGTTTTCTATGGTTAGTTTCAAGCTCTCACAGGCTGCTGACAGGCTGCGATTATCATTGAAGATGCCATCAACTTCACTGCTGAGCTTGTCTTTCTCCTTGCTCAAAGAGGACACAGAATTTTCCAGGTCCATATTTTGCTGTTTCAACTTCAGCACTGATGATTCCAGAGCAAAATAATCGGCCTCTTTAGCTTCATGTTTGGCTGACAGCTTTTCTGCTTCTTCCTTGAGTTTTGTGTTTTCCTTCAACAGTTCTTTCCTAGAAACTAAAGCTGCTTGAAGCTTCCTGGTTAGGAGAGTAATTTTGCTTTGGTTGTCCTGATCATTCATTTTGGTGCCATCTGCTTGAGATTTCTGAAGCACATCTGCCTCTGTTCGTATCTTTTCAATGGCAATTTCATGTGTTTTAATTTGCTGCTGTAACTGCAGTTCAAGTGCAGCAATTAGTTCCTCCTTTTCTGAAACTTGAGCCTGAGAAACCAACAAGGCATCATCTCTCTCCTTCAGTTTCACTTCAAAGTTTTCAGCACATTTGCAAGACAAACTGACCCCTTCTCTGTTAACATCTTCCTGTTTGATGCACATTTCCGGCTTCTTTTGATGTAGCTGCTCATGTCCTGTCTCAGATTCCTTCAGTTGCTTATTCAGCGTGGTTACCTCATCTCGGAGTTCATCGATTAGTCTGAAAGCATTTTCTTTTTCTTGTTTTAACAAATCCAAATTATTTTGTTTTTCAGTACAATGCAGTTGAGCTTTTTCAAGTTCCTTAGTCAAAACATCTTTGTCCTCACTGAGCTGTTGCTGTGTTTCTGCTAATGTCTTTTCGATGGTTAAAACTTCCATGGATTTCTGTGAAACTAAAGCAACTGCTGTTTCAAGTTCCACTTTCATCTGATTACTTTGCTCCAAAAGAGCCTTGTTTTCTTCTTTCAAAATGTGATATTTTTCTTCATTCGTATGCATGTGTTCCTCCAGTGCAGACTGAGAGATGCTTAGCTGGGTCTCCAAAGCAATGTTTTCATTAAATAAAGCTTGCTTCTCCTGTTGGGTCTTTAGCTCAACAACTTTAATTGTTTCCTGATATTTTTCAACTTCTTCCATTTTCTCTTTTACTTCTGCATGAGCTTTCTCCAAGTCATTCTCTACCATGTGAAGTTTTGATTTCAAAGCTTCTGCTCTTTGCTCCACAACTATGAGAGCCTCATCTTTACTTGCCATCTCAAGAGACATGCTCTCAAATTTGGATTTAAAATTTTCTAGCTCTGTTTGTAAGTTTGATAGAGAATGGCACTGGCTCTCCTTCTCAGCCAGAGACATCTTCAGATCTTGTAGAGTTTTATCCCTCTCCTCAACAAGCTGTCTTAAAGTGTCCAGTTCATCTAGGTCAGAGAAAGAGGTTTTACGGAGGTCCTCCAGTTCCCGGACCTTCTCGTCAAAGTTTAACTGGACAGCGTTTAGCTCATTTGTCTGCTGACAGCGTTGTTCCAAGAGAGCCTTGTAGTCGTCTTTCAGTTCAGCTAATTCTTGAGTTAACTTCTTTTCATTTTCTTGAGCTTTCTTCATTGTCTCTTTGCGTGCCAGCAAGGCAGCCTGGGCCTTTTTCTGTAGCATCGCCTTTTCAAGCTTCATCTGTGCAAGCTCATTTTCTAAATCAACAGCAGTAGCAGTGGAGGAAGACTTGTCCTTTAACTCATCTTTAAATGTCTTGATTTCATTTTGAAGCTCTTCTAATTTCTGCATCCAGCTGTTTCTGTCTCGCTCAAATGCTTCTTCTTTCTCAGCAGCACTGAACTGCAGCTGCTTGATAAGAGAGCTTTTCTCAGTCAGTGCTAGCAATGTTTCTGACAAACACACTTCTTTCTCATTTAACGTGGCTTGCAAAATGTATTTTTCTGACTGAAATTGTTCCACAAGTTTTTCACTTTCTGTTTTGTGTTCAAGAATCTCTCCTTCTTTCTGAAGAATTTTCTTTTCAAGAAGAGAAAGGTTTTCTTCATACATTTTTGCAGCAGCTTGAGCTTGATTTGTTACTTCCTGTAATTTATCCTGTAAAAGCAAGACCTCTGTTTTATTGTTTACACTCTGTTCTTTTTGGTTTTCATATTGCTCAATTTTTTTCAACAGATCCTTTCTTAGAATGAGAGCAGCTTGAAGCTTCTTCTTCGTTGCATCTTTTTCTTTAGATACCTTGGTTAGTTCACTCTTTAAATCATCGTTTTCTTTAATCAGCTCAAGCTTCTCTGAATTCTTGGTCTCAATTTCACTTTGACAGAGTGAAATACGTTCCTCTAACTGCTGAGAAATCTCTTCAAGCTTCTTCACAGAGGTTTTGTGTTCTTGTTCCATGCTTTCTAATTGTGCTATTAGAGATGTTTTCTCCTCACCAAGTTTCATTCTTTCATTTGAGGCAGATTCTATGACTTGGGCGATGGATGCATCTTTATCCCTTAACTGCTGACTAAGTCCAGCAAGCAATTCCTTCTGCTGACTTATCTGAATGCTCATACAGTTGATCTGCTCGTCTTTTGCTTGCGATTCACTGTGTAAACAAGAGTGTTTGACAGTAGCTTCTTTCACTTTCTCTAATTCATCATTGAGCCGAGTCTGTAGATGCTCTACCATCTCCTGCAAAAGAGCAACTTGTTGACCCTTCTCATCATTACTCCTCTCTCCTTCATTAAGTGTTTTCTGTTCTTTTTGTAACTGTGTAACGGTTTTATCCAACTCATTTTTCAAAGCCTCTACCTCAGACTGATGACTATCTTGTAATTGTTTTATCATGTCCTGTAAAGAGGCCTTTTCTTTGTTTAAAGCAGCTGATCTCTCAGATGTGGTAGGTGGCGAGACAGTGGAATCTTTGTCAGTACCATTTTTTCTCGCTACAAGTTTTTGTAACTCATGTTCCGCAGCTTTTAGAGCCTGTTGCAAATTAATGTTGTCATTATCCTTTTCCTGGATGGATGCTAATACCTTCTCAAGTTGAATCCTGGATGCTGACGCCTCCAACTCTTTTGCGCTCAGTTGATCAGAACCCTGTCTAATTGCAGAGGAAGCCTCTGCTAGTTTCTCCTGCAAACTGTCCAAGTCTCGTTTCAAAGCAGTAACTTTAACATCTTTAGATTTCATTTCATTTTCAACACTTTTCAATTGTTCTGCCAGTAGATTCCTATCCTGTTTTTCTCTATCCAGAACTAACAGCCATTCTTTCTCAGAGTCCTGCAGAATTTGCTCTATCTTTTGAATGTTTTCTTTTAATCGAGAAAGTTCTTCATCTTTGGCACTAACCTTTGCTTGAAGGCTCTCCTTCTCCGACATCATTTTCTCCATTATTTCGTTCATGCTGCTGGACTGCTGCTCCATTTGAACCTGCAGCTCCCCCTGCGATGACCATATTTGATGATGTCTCCTTTCCAGCTCCTCCTTCTCTGCAAGAACTTTTCTAACTTCTTCTTGCAAATGTGTGTTTTCATTACTGACAGCAGTAAGAAGCTTCTGGTGCTCTTCCTTTGACAAACTAAGCTCCTTATTTAGTCTCTTATTTTGTTCTTCTAGTTTCTGCATTTCTGAAACCAGCTGAGATGTGTGTTTGGCCTGGGTTGTGTACTGACTGTTAATTGCATGGAGAGCCATTTCTCTCTGCTCAAGGTTTTCTGTCAGTGCATTCATTTGTGCCACAACTTGAAGATGTTGTGATTTGAGTCTTTCTATTTCAACGGTCAGCAGTGACACGCTTGCTTGATGAGAAGCAAAAGCTTCATCCTTTTCCTTTGAAAGACTGGAGTTCAGGTCTTCGGTTTTCTCTAGTTTGTGATGGATAGCAGATAACTCATTTCTCAGAGTTTCTATAGTGGTCTTAGCTGTCTGATGTTTGTTACTGGTATCATCTAATAACTTCCGAAGGTTGGACATCTCATTAGTCCTTTGGGACAGTTGCTTTCTCACATCTTGCAACTCCTCTAAGTTAGCTGCATATTTCTCTTGTAGGTTGTTAAAGGCACTTTGTGTTTCTTCTGCTGACTTTTTTAGGTTTTCAGACTCGGTGGACAATAACTGAATTTGACTCTGTAGCTGTGACACCAACTCTGTGCTTTCCATGAACTGAGATTTGAAGAGCAAAGCCTCATCTTCTCTTCTCTGAATGTCCTGAAGATACTTTGATTGGTCCAAAAGAGCTGCGTCTTTTTCTTCCAAGGCCTTTTTCAGATTTTCCACTTCAGATATCTGTATTTGGAGGGTGTTGCTGAGCTTTGCGGCCGATTCTTCAAGGTGTGAAACTTGCTCTTTCAAGCTCTCACACTCTGCCTCTTTGGCTTGTAGATTTGAATTGAGATTTTCAATGGCAGCTGAAGAATGACTTTGATATTCAAGACTTGACTGTTCTTTTTTCTCCAAAGTATTTTTCAGTATGGAGGACTCTGAAGTAAGACTGTCAACTTGACCTCTGAGTTTACAGACAGAATCTTCAATCTCTGAAACTTTTGCACTTAAACTGACATTGTCATCTGTTTTCTGTTTCAGCTGCTCCTCCTTCTCTGCAATCCTACTGTTGAGCTGCTGGATCAAATTCTCCTGCTGTTTCAGGGAGTCATCTTTTCCTTGCATGATCAAGTTAAGCCTCTCTTTCTCTGAGCATGTTGTTTTGAGATGTGTGACTTCTTCGTGTGCTTTGGACAGCTCTGTCACTGTTTTCTGAAATTCAGATTTTAATTTTGTATTCTGCTCATTCAGTGCTTGAATGTTATCTTTAAAATCAATTATCTCTGCTTTCCTCTGGTCCTCCTTCTGTGTCAGCTGACAGTTTTCTTCAGTGAGTTTCTGCACAGCAGTCTTAAGGTTGGTAATTTCCACCTCCATCTCTGCAACATTCTCATTCATGGCACCAAGCTGACTGCTGAGTGAAATCACTGATTCGTTTCGTTTATTCAGCTCATCTTTGTGGTTTTGAAACTCATTTGTCACTTCTTTTAATGTCTGTTCTTTTTGCTCTATCTGCTGTTTCAACTCAGAACACTCTTGCCTGAGTGACTCTACCTCACCCTGCATCTGTGATATGAGGGATTTCTGTAGCATGACTTCATTCTGATAAACACTGCATTCCTCTGCTTTCTGCTGAAACACTGTGTCTTTCTCCATCAGCCCTGACTTGAGGACAGATCCTTGTTCCTGAAGCATAGATATAGTATCCTGGAGTTGCAGCAGTTGGTTCTGCTGAGCTTCCAACTGTGAACTCTGTTCTGACACTGTTTGTTCTTTCTCATTCAAGGACATGCTGAGTTGACCAACTTGCTTTTTTAAGCCATCAACTTGCTCTTGTAGACTTTGAAGTTGTTCTTCTCTCTCCCTTAACATTTTTGACAGATTAGCACATTCACTTGTTTTCTCAAGCAAACCTGCAGAGTTTGACAGTTCGCTTTCCTTGAGGATCTTTTTTAATTCATCTGCTGCAACAGTAAGCGTCTCTTTTTCCTTCAACAGGCCGTCAATTATTTTCTGATTTTCTGAGATTTGAATTTCAAGCCTAGAATTTTGTTCTTGGAGTAAGCTCCTCTCTGTGGTTAATTCAGAAACAGATTTGATGTTCTGTGCTAACTCCTCTTGTAGTCTCTGATTAGCTTCTGTTAGGCTGCTAATCTTCACGCTGAAACTGGAGTTCTGTTCAAGAGTCGCTTTAAGTTGTCCATCAAGGTCAGATAGAACCTGTGTTTGCTGAGCTAGCTCCTTTTCTCTTGATTCACAAGCAGCACGGAGTTGGTGGTTTTCCTCAGTCACAGTCTGGATGTTGCTGTTTAAGCTAGCCAACTCCGTTTGCCTCAGCTCGGCTTCAGACTTAAGCTTTCTGGCATTTTCTTCCATGACACTGATTTGGTCACTCAGAGACTTAACAGTCTTGTTTGTATCATTCAGTTTGTCTTCATGTTTTTGACACTGTTGCGTCACATTTATCAACATTTCGTCTCTCTCTTTTATTTGTTGGCGAAGTTGTAAGTGTTCTTCATTGAGTGATTCAGCTTCTGCTTGTAGCTTGGATACAATATTTTTCTGCTGTGCTACTTCATTCTGCAAACTGTGGTTCTCTTTCAACACAGTGTCCTTCTCCATTAACCCAGACTTCAGACTGCATTCTTGTTCTCGAAGCAGAGACAGTGTTTCCTGAAGTTGCGCTTGCTGGTTTTGTTGGGCCTCTACTTGTGCTCGAAGATGACTGACAGTCTGCTCTCTTTCTGCCACGTCATGCTGGAGCTGGTCTACCTTAGAAGTCAAGCTTTGCACTTGCTTCTGCAGTTGTGTCACCTTCTCCTCCCTCTCCCTGAGTAACTGGCTGAGATTACTACATTCATTTGTTTTTTCCAGCAGAATCTCAGAGGTTGAGTGTGTGCTTTGCTCAAGAACTCTATTTAACTCATCAGTTCGAACAGTCAGTTCCTCTTTATCTTTTTGTAGCCCTTCGATTATCGTGTTGTTTTGTGAATGCTGCGTTTCCAACATGGATATTTTGGTTTGCAAAGAATCCTTTTCAACTGTAACTTCTGAAATTGTTTTTACACTTTCAGTTACTTCCAGTTCAAGTCTCTCTCTCTCTTTTGTAAGGCAATGTACTTGATTCTCAAGACTGCTGTTAAGTTCAAGGGCTGATGTAACCTTTTCACTGAGTTCATTTACATTCTGCTTCTGTAGCTCAAGCTCCTCAGTCAGCCCTTCAAGTTTTTCTTGCAGCTGCTTTTTCTCTGTCTTTATATTTTTTAATAGGTTCTTGAGTTTGGAGATATTTTCAGATTTGCTTTGAAGTTCATGGCTCAATTTCTCATTTTCTGAATCCCGGACTTGCAGTTCAGTGTTGAATTTCTGCCTCTCGTTCTCAGCCTGTTTATCAGTTTCCTTTAGTTGGTTTTCCAGTGATGCTATGGTTTCCAGTTTCTCTTGCATCTCTGTTTTGATGTGCTCCTCACTTTGTACTTGCTCCTCTAATTGTTTGGACAAAGTCTGCATTTCATGATTGTATTTTTCTACCTGTGCCAGAAGTTTGTTCTGTTCATCCTTGACAGATTTCAGTTCTTTTTCATACGTCTGTTCTTTATCATTAAGCTGTTGCTGTAGTTGCTCATTGCTGGTATTTTTGTCCTTGAGCTGCAAAACGAGTCCTTCTGATTCCTGTAGCTTCTGGGTGGATAAAGTCAGCTGTTCCTTTAGTGAAGTGATGTGTGGTTCACATTCAGAAAGATGATTACGATGGCTCACTATCTGTTTCTGGATCTCCCCTCGAAGGTCCTGAATAGTTTTCTTGTCCTCTTCAGCCTGCTTTATCAGATGTTCCACCTCAGCCACTTTAGACTCTCTTTCCTCTTTGGCCTTGACCAGCTCCATCTCAGTGTCCTTGAGGTTCTCGGCCAGCGCTGTGATCTTGCTATCCAGGGCTTGCTGATCTGAACTCTGGGACTCTCTGATAATCATGGCCTCCCGCACTGCCTTGCTCAGTGCATTCTCTACATGAACCAGGTTCTCTTCTTTGAGTTTGATCTCCTGCTTCAGCACTGTGACCTGTTCTGCGTACTCCGCCATGTTACCAGAGAGGGTTGATATCTCCTTGTCCTTTTCCAACAGGTTATCTTTAAGACTATCAATTTCCCGCTCACAGCTTTGAAGATCATGAATGAGTTGGGCTCGTTCTTCCAAGTAGGTGGTATTTAGTTTGTCCAGCTCCTCGTTTGTCTGATCAAGCTCAGTTTGTAAAGTTTCTATGGTGACTTCCTGCTTTTGTGTCTGAAAATGAGGAGATACAAAACATTAATGAAGCATCGAGTGAGGCAGCAGTTTTTATCACTAGTGCAAACCGCTTTCATTATGGTAGTGTCAAGGAGTATTAACTGATTAACTGCAATCCATGTATGCAATGCAATGAATAAATTAATAAATAAAGGATGCTGACATTAAGTGAAACATTTCTGAAAATATAAAGATTGATGTTCCAGTTCATAAAATCACACCTTCTCCTTCAGCACACTCAGCTTCTGCGTGAGGTCCACAACTTCTGTTTTCAACTCAGAGCACTGTTTCTCTGAGCTGCTGCATTTCTTAGAAACATTCTCAAGCTGCAAAACAAAAAAACAAACAAAGAAATGAACTATTGCTGAAAATTGAACTGTGACAAATAGAAACAAAATAAAAGGAGTCAGAACTCTTACAGTGTGCTCAGTCTGAAGGAGCTTGTCAGACACATCTTTGTACTGAATTTCTTTTTCACTCAAAGACTCCCGGAGGCTGCTGATGAGCTCAAGTTTCTCAGACGTCTTGGCTAACGTATTCTCCTTCTCGATGAGCGAGCTTTCCAGGCACTCCTGTGTGTTACTCAGTCTAAAAAACACAATCAACGGTTAAAATAAACTCAGTTAAAACATTTAACACCAGGCTATACGCCAGTGGCCAAGTAAAAAAAAAAAATAAAAAAACACATATCAGGCAGAGAACAGAGCTCACAGCTCACAGGTACAATGAGGTTTTGTCAGTTACGGAGATTTGGTCCAAGTCCTGTTTTTGTCTTGGTGCAAGTTTTGTCACAGCTAAATGATCTGCTGCAATGAGATGAACGTTCAAGAAAAACCTGTAAAAAATGTTTTAAACACACACACCACAACAAAATAAAATCTCCTCAAATGCCTTGTAGTGTGACTTGTCTTTTATATATATTGAATGCACTCTCATTTCAGAGTGCACGTTTGTCATTGAAAATTTCCCACTGACCTATGGTGCTGAACCTGTGTTAATGACATAAGAAGTCTAATATTCTACATATCATCATATAAGTGATCTGTGGGTTTATAATGTTGTAATTTGCTTGCCACAAGTAGGATAAATGGAACTAACTCAAATGTAGATTTAAGAGGCTGTTGAAACTCAGCAGGAATTCGTCCATTGGTATGAAAATGCAAATGCAGTGATGTGAAATATTAGCATCTTCCAACCGAAAAGCAGAAGTCAATTTAACTGCGGCTTTACAAAACTCACAATAAGGGATGATTTCACCAGAATAAACTGCTCAAGCAGACTACATTATTTGGACTTTTGGAAAAAGAGCGTGTGTCCTGATATACTTCAATGTGATTAGAGGCAGTGAAAGTGAAATGTGCCGTGCATGAATAGCTCACCCTTTGAGCTGTTCGTTGAGACTGCTAACCAGCAGCTGATGCTTCTCTGCATCTCTGCTCTGTTGACTTCGGACGCTGGTAAGTTGGCTCTGCAGTTTCTCCGACTCATTCTGTGGCGGCAGAAAAAAAGAAAGATCAATGCGCAAAGATTCAATTCCTAAAGCGCTGGATGAACTTCTCACTGCACACAGCATCAAAAGAGACGTTGAATATCATTGATATTATTAGATATTTATTTTCCCCATTCATGTGGTAATAATGAACTTTGATATTAACCATTTTTGACAAAGTTAAGCAGTGAGGTATGATTTGCGACACCCAGTGAGTCCGCCACAGAACATTGCACTTGCTTAAAACATTCGTTGAAAAACAGAATGTGTCCAAGATTAAACAAGCACACCACACCATTAGCCGTCACCGCCAGAGGTGTTCTCCAGCGCACACACATACATGAGAGACCCAACACACCTGAGGGACCCAAAATGGCTGCTCATCTTCATCTACATCAAACGTCACCTGTGTTAGAAGGGTTTGTTACAAAATCCTAGTCCTCGGGGGGGAAACATGCAATTCACTCATTGTTTACTCCGTTATTCATCAGTAGGTAAGTCATGACTACAAGTATTTTCACACTGTGAGTGTAAGACAATATTTAACATGGGGCTATGAGATATTGTGTACTGTTGGGCAGGGTTGGGTACAGTGAGGTTACCTGTAACGTCTCTATGCGGGTCTGCAGCTGCTGTCGATCCTCCAGATCTTGACAGCGCTCCTCCAGACTCAGGATCTGCTCCTGCAGCTGGTTCCGTTCCAGCTCCAGCTCCTCCACAACAGACCGCAAACCATCTGGAATCATCAGGAATGAGAAGAGGTATTGAGGATGAGACATGAACACATGAAAGTCAGTCACAGATAAAGGCCATTGAGGGGAGGTGGAAGTAACTAATCTATAAATACTAATTTCATTCACTCATTAATTATGTTGTTTGTTTCGGACGCTGATAAATTACCATCAATGAAACTCAACACTTCCTGCACTGATGTTTCACATTAAAAGCCTTCCAGCGGCTATACTATTTGAGAATTTAGTGTATTACTGTATTGTAGGGCTGTCACTTTTTGTTTGAACCTGGGAAAAAATGTAATATTCGATAAATAATGATCCGTCTGAATTCAAAATTCACAGTATATAAGCGCAACAGGACGTGCCTTGTACTCCGGTGAGGGCGTTCGAAAAATGCACCCTCCGTCTGACCCTATGCATGCCCTGTTGCCCTATCAGTAAATCAGTAAAGTAGGATATTGTTGTTTTCTTTGTTAACACAAAATGGTGGAAACTAGCAAGTCGTGCTAAGCGGGTAATCGCGACATCAAATCATCTGAGAAGTAATGTGAGGGAAGCTCTTTGGATCCAACACCACGAATGGAAAAATCATGGCTGTAAGGCTGCATTTGAAAAATGCAACTGCCTCACAGTAACGTTACCATGTCAACAAATCCGAAGTTACCCGTAAACTTGTCAGTGGAGGCACCGCAACGTCACTACTTTAATTCTATAACATAGTTTGTGATTATGCTGTGCAGCTTGCATTTGCATTCATTCGAACAAATTGCGTGTTGGTTCTCGTGTGTGTGATAGCCCTACTGTATTGGATATGGGGAAAAAGTAGGTAAAAGTCTTTAGGGAAGGATGAATCAGTGGGAGCCCATGATCACAGTAGCAAAATCTGTGCATCTCTTATGAGCAGGGGCTAATTGAAAGGACATTCATTGGCAGAATCATTAACTAGAAGACAGGGGGGGTCAAAATGCAAATCCAGGGCTCAAGGTTTAGCCACAAACAACCAAAAACTACATCAGCCAGTTTTCCATTTAATACACAACTCCAAAATCAGAATTTTCATTTTGTTGTTTTTATTTTTATTACATTTTTTAGATAATTGCTGATGTATTTTTTGGTTTTATGACAAGCAGCAGCTTAAACGACAACAAAGACAGGATGAGAGGAAATGAAGAACAAGGAGCAGAACATGCAAACAATGAAAAAACAAAACTTACCACGGATGGGGAGCATCTTGCCACCTACATTTACATGATCTCACAAGAATTCAGTGCATTCAGTGGACTAATTCCAAGAAACACTAGCCAGCTCAACCAGCATGCACGTGTCCAAAGAAAATACTGTAAACTGATGAAAATGCAAACCAATGAATGAGCGTCTAACTCCATGGGTTATGTCAATTGTCCAAGAGTTATTTTAATGTGAGATGAGTTTAAATTTAGCTTGCTACAGTGTGACCCAGCATATGAGTCCACAAACTGAACCAAGCTAATCCCTTTAGTATATGAAACACAATAACCCAGTATAGATAACCCAGGTCTTACATTGAAAATATTGGCAGGTTAGATGAAATAAAAAAAGACAAACCAACCAACAGCCACAATCCAACGCTAAATAAAATAAGTTTGGGGTGTTATGGTGAAAACAACAAAATACCAACCCAAAGACAACTCAAGTTTCCCAAAGTAATGTGCGGATGACCGTGTGCATGCTAGTGTAAACTGTCTAGCGGGTCTCACACCTGTGTCAGGAGTACTGTACTCGGGCCACCAACCTCCCATGTTCTCTCCCTCCATCGGGGTTGTGCTCTCAGAGGTGCTCCGTGGGTCCTGGAATTGGGCCTGCCCATCAAATTCAAAGTCCTCCTGCAAGTGGGAGAAACTTCATTGAAGCAGGGCAGTGAGACAGTTTATAAAACATCAGTCCTTTAAAGATCGCTAACCACCTCCTGATCCGGCTCCGGACTTAATGCGTAGACATGAGAGTGGTATTGATCTTCTCAACTCTCAAAAAGAAAGCAAATAAGTGTATTTCCCAAAATACTGAACTATTCCTTTGATAAGAGTATTAGTATCCAGTCCATGTGAGCAATCAGGCCATCCAGTATCTTGTGGAGTTTTGTTGCAATTATTGCGACTCAAAATGGCTATTTTTGTGCACCTTCACTGAAAGATTGCAATTCAATTAGCTACCTTTATCAAAAACTGCATTTCAGGGGGAAACAAATCGTCTGTTAAATGGTAATTCCAATATTTTTAAACCTGGCCACCATTCTAACAAATGTTGGGGTCTAAATGACTAATAGGTACATAAGGTTTTGGAATTGGTCCAGTAGATCGCCTCCACCGGCAGCCGCAAAACGGCTGCAATGGCTGCATCGTAATCCTTGTGGCTGTCAAAGTCCATCTACTAAAAGTGCTTGTTTTTGCCACTGACAGGCTCAGACTGTTATTGTAAGTGTCTGGCAACGTTATGGAAAGGATCCCTACAGAGACAGACCGTTAAAGAGTAAGATCTTTTTTGTTTATCCAGAAACAGAAAGTCTTGCTCTGAAATCTCGCGAGAGGTTGAGTTGTTGCAGGGAGACGACGGTGTTTCTGGTTAAACAAAAAGGATCTTACTCTTAGTTTAGTTAGTCAAAGTTTGTAATATAATGAAAGATTTGTTGAATTAGCTTTAAGTCGTGCAGTTAGCACATTTGGAGAAGATGCTGCTCTTTGTTCCCTCAGTTGGAAACATCACAGCACATATAAGCATTTACCAAAGTATGCTGCCACCTACCTGCAGGCTTCGTTGGGCTGGAGCTGCCAGCTTCTTGGCCCTGTGTTGGCCGAGCCCCCGAGCTTGAGCCAGCTCCTCCTCCAACTCCTGCTGCCGAGAGGCCAGTGCTGGATCGGAGCAGCCAGGAAAGAACCAGTCATCCTCAATCAGTTTTGTGCCACAGGGAAGGGGAAGGTTGGTTGGATTGAGGATGTATTTATGGATGGGAGGTGGGTATAAAATGGGCAGGACAGAATGATGGCAGAGTGAAAGAAGACATTTTTGGAAGACAGGATGACAGAGATGGAGAATAGATAAGTGTGTTGGCATAGATGGTGTTGGTGTTTTTGATGAAGAGGGAGATGAGGCACTTTCAACACCACAAATGAACTTTGTAACATAGAAAACAGGTTGCAACCAAAAGTGAAAGTAACAATAGAGACAGAGTGTAAGAGAAGTGTGGAGACAGAGACTGAGAGAATCAAGGATGGAGAAAGAGAAAGTTACTCAAACTCCAGATATGTATGCACTTTTATATTTGCATAAAGTATGTGGACCTGAGAAACACTTCAAAAGCAACATTCTGGTCAGAGTCATGCACACCTGATTTGCATAGCAAAAGAAAACAGCATTCGAACATGTGGGAGACAGGAAGCAAAAGTGGCTGTGGGAGGAAGGCGAGGGACCATTTTCATGAGTCACACTTTAAGCCGATGTTTCACCACTGTTTCTTCAACAGGGAGATCAGACAGTTATTTAGAGTAACACCGGGGGGGCAGGTGCAGATCTGAGGGGGTTCTTGCAGTGCTTTTATATTTTATTTGGATTTTCATTTAGCAGCATAGGATGCAAGCAGGGCAATGCCAAACTGATTAGGCTGAACAAAACATGTTCCCATCTGTTTTGTGACAACAGGCTGATTATAATGTGTAGGGGAGGGGGGGGCAGCTCAAAGCAAAGGGTGGGGCAGAAAAAGAAAAGGAGTTCAGTGGGTTAAGCAGTGGTCAGTGTGGGTTCAGTGTATAAAAGCAGGGTTAAGCAGAGATTGATATTATTATAACAGAATAGTACTGAATAGAACTTAGAACATGCACCAGCACTGGGTGAGATCATCTTCACTATTCATGTAGAATAAAACAAGTCTGAAGCAGAACAGAGCCAGTCTGTCTCATACTGGACATTTCACCTGCATTTACCACAGCAGCAGGGAGTGTATATGGACGGTTGTACAGGAGAAACACAAGTATTATTCATGAAGCCAAAACAGTTAGTCCTCGGCTATTTATATATCTTAAATCCTGCAGGTTTCTTTCTATGCCTGAGAATGCCGTGCAGCACAAGTGTCTGACACCTGATGCTTTAAGAAACCTAAAGAATAGCCTACAGCTGATTTGCTTTATAATGATTGAGGCCATCAAATTTTCAACAGCGAGGGCAAATAATAGATTATTTCTTTCCCAAAATGATTAGAAATGGAAATAAAATCAAACTGCAAACTCAAAAACAAACAAATGTATTGCCCTTAGAACCAACTCTCCCTTTAAGTTATGGCTTTGGTTATAAATAATATAATGGACACTGACACAAAGAGTTCTTGCAGCCCGTTGCTGGCAAACATATTGAGGGCTGCAGAAGCAAAACAGAGAAGCAAAAGCTCTGCAGGTGTTGATGTTGGAGAAGTTGTAGTCAACATGTCTTATTGTTTATAACAACTGGAACACCTGCATGCTATTGTCACCCTAAAAGCTGCATCAGAGCAACTTGTGTATCACACAAGACTCACAGTTTCCACTTCAGCAAAAATTAATTAATTACAGTATTTCCAGCAGCACTTGAAGGCAGCACAAACAACATAAGCGAGTTAGTGTATATGCTTCCCATAGTCGCTCCAAGTGAATTACATCAATAATTACACCGATAGGAATGATTGGACTGAATGCAAAGGTAAAAAAAAAGAACTGCCTGTACTAACCAGGTCTGAGGAAGGACTTTATGTTTGAAGAAAGGTTTATGATTTTATGTCAGCACTGGAAGAAACGGTGGTGGAGCGAGACACACGGCTCCATAAAACTCTGGCAACATATTAACTGCAGAAGTCTTTCAGAAATAGTGTTAATTACTGTGAGGGCTTTGAGTTGAGTTGTGGGGCTTTTCAGTCTCATTATTCACACCAGGTTCATTAATGTCTACTCCACTTCAGTGAGTCAGTAATTTAACAGTCACTGGCACCAACAGCCATAATTAATTTATTTAACTTAAATTAATGAAGAATATATTTTGTGCATTAGTTCTTTTTATAAAACAGCTGGATGTTTAGAGGGATGATTGCAGTTTGTTTGGGTAATCTGTCTTGTCTTGTCCATTTCCTACCTGTAAGCTCTCATTAAATGGGTAATGTTGCAAAAGGTAGAGAAGAAGTAATCTTATTCATTACGTAATAATCATTTCAGTCATTACTGATAAAGCTCACACAGTCCAGGTGTTTTCAAATGTAGTATATTCTTGTCTGAGTTACTTTAAGATCAGGATATACAAGCAAAATTAAACTTGGACTACAAACAAAGACGATCTATATCAGTGTTACTGTATGTGTGTAGTAACTTTGAAGGGTTACACACATCAGTCCTCTTCCCAGAGTTAGTGAAAATACAGCCATCCCACCACAAAAGAAACATGATGTTGTTTGATTATATTTTATATTATCATTGGTGGATTATAACATATTTGAGTGTGGCCACACCAGAAATCAAAGGCGGGAAAGAAGAAACAGTAGGACAGAAGAACAGAAAGGGGTGAAGGAATGGAAAAGAGGACCAACACAAGAGAGAAGAAAGGGGAAACAAAATGGCAGACTCTAAAGTGCAGCCTGCCACTGTACTGCCTGCAGCTCACCCCAGCAAAGGGGACATTCAGGGGAACTGCAGGCAGTACAGTGAGCAAGAGCTGCACTGGAGGTTTGGAGGAGCCTGCATGCACAAAACTGATGGGAAACTGTTCTGTGTGGCTGCTCCCATCCCTGGAGCAGGGGCTGGAGGGGGAGGGTGGGGGTGGGGACGGAGGTCCATGAGATGGGAGTAAACCAAATGCTCCCCATTAACAACGGTGAGGACAGGGGGGGGGGGAATTAAGAAAAAGAAAGTAATGTTCAGTCAGACAACAGAGGACTCGTGGTAAACAGTAAAACACAAACTCTGAATCTCTCTCTGCTACAAAAAATGTTGGAGGTAGTGGAGGTGGTAGAGTATAGAGTTCTGCAGGAATGAGTCCTAAAACCCTGTTAGCAATTTTGCACTTCTGGTTCCCTCATCTGGAAGTCAGTGGGTTTCTTGAATGGGTTTTTGGTTTGATGCCTGAAATAAGGTCTGTGGTTAACACAAGCTGAAGAGATTTTAAAATCCGTCAGTAAATACTCCACTGGTGAGTTTTGAAGCTTTTCCGTGTCTTAAAAAAGGCGGTTGCTAACAAGTGTCTAAATGAGACTACAGAGGTTGTCGGGGACATTAAACGTCATCACGCCGAACACAGAAACTCATCTACTCACTCGTCCGCCTTTACAGCCTCGTTGGGTTTATACTGCAAACTGTTCTAACTCAAACTTTCCCAAAGGCTTTTGTAGAAGAGGTCAGCGCTGGAAGCTCAGTGGTGGAGATGCTGAAGACATGTGATCGTGGTGTAGCTGGTTTATAGCCTAACGTTAGCTTTTTACTTCTGGAGATTGCATTTACACTTCAAACATCATAAAAGTGGTGTTCATGTGTGAAGATTATCTTGCTGAACAAAACGTGTAAGAATCATAAACTGTTGTTTTCTGCAATAATCCAATGTTTGTGGAGGGAACCAGGGCGATGCTAACTTCAGGGTTGGACTACAGACATACTTCATCCCTGCAGCACTGTATATGGACAAAATAAAAGGAGTTACAAAATTAACTGAAATTTACACTTAGTTGCCAGGTTTATTGAATTTCATTGCATGATATTGAGAGGTGTTTAATAATTGATCATTATGTCAATTAGAGTGAAGTAAAGATTGGAACGTTAAATTATATTAAAGAAAACACTGAGGTACTCTAATCTATTTTGCTGAGGTTTGTGTCATGTGCTGCATTACACACAGAGCAACTTTTCTTGCAGTTATTAAAAGGAAGGTTTCCGATCACATGTGGGGAATGAAACTCACTAAGCATGAGCATTAGCAGTGTGAGATTTTCTAAGCAGATTAGGTGTGCATTAGGCAAGTAAATAAAAAAATACCAACATCCATGTGTTATCTTCTATACAATATTAACGACAGACGAGGCTTTTCATTGAAAACCACAGAGTCTGTTGATTCCACCTACATTCAGATACATTTACATGAGTTTGTGTCATCCTCTAGCAACAGCCTTACCCTCTCTTTCCTCCTCCATGTGGCTAATGCGGAGGGCCATGGCAGCCTTCTCCTCCTTGACCCGGTCCCTGGCGCTGACTGCCTCGGCTACCATCTCCTGCCACTCCAGCACCTGGCTCTGAGTGTCGTCTGCACTGCCGGACTCACTCGCCTGTGACCAGAGGGAGCAGAGAGAGTTAGAGGAGACCAACAATAAGCAGGTTTCATTAACTGTATACCAAAAGACAAAGCCTGGATCCCTGACCTGAGAGGCAGCCCTCTTGGTGAACTGCTCCAGGTCTGCTTGCAGCGTCCTCTGTTGCTCCTCATATACCACCAGCTTAGCCTCCAGCATTTCTAACAGAAAACATCAAACACACAATTTTCATTTTGGCATCAAAGAATTGCAGATTTAACTATAATTCTAGTAAATTTAAGACATACAGTAGTGGAGTCAAATTAACAAAAAAAAACACAGTGTGCTGGTGTTTCTGCTTGGGAAAAAGCACAAGCCACTAAGGTTTGTGGTACCGTTCTTTGATTTGAGCTCCTCATATTGCTCCACCTTCCAGAGGTTTTCCTCTCGCTCCTCCTCCAGTGCTGTGATACGACTCCGCAGGGCAGTCAGATCTGGGGGGGCACCTCCAGCCTAAAGGGGACAAAGTAAACATCTTTTAAAGTGGTCAAATATTTTATATTTTATTTTACTCTGGATAACAAGTGGACATCGGCAAGCTGTACAAGATCAAAAGAGTTCCCTATAATTCCTTTGGGATTAATTTATTAAATGCCACAGTTACATCTGTTTTTCATCTGACTGGGGATAACAGGGAAGAATTTCAAACATTTTGAAAATTAACTCTAAAAATGTTGTCATCTCACCTGGCTTTTCTTCAGCTCCTCCTCCAACTGTCTGATCCGAGACTTAGACCAGGCTTTCATTTTCAGGAACTTGGCCTCTGATCTGCTGGCTTCGTCCGTTTTTTGCTTTGCTTGGGCTGCAAAAAAATGAAGAGAGAGAAAGTCAGATGAAATGGATGAAAGACGAACATGGTTTCTGAAGAGATCCCACTGATTTACATTCAGCATTACAATAAATAGGGCTGATTATTTTATTATTTTATTAAATCAGGTAAATTGTATTTGCTGATGAAAAATGATGAGCCTTCGCTTTGATCTACTGTCAAACATTTTTAACTTGTAACCCTTCTTTACTGTTTTAAATAGTAGAAATAAATGTACACAGAGTCTAAACGAACTGACCGTCTTAAAACACCATGTAATTTCCTGTATTTCTTCTGGAACAGTGAGAATGACGAATCAAAATAAAGAACAACCAACCTTCCAGTTCAGCTATCCTTTGGATGGAGGCTGAATCTATGGGCATGTTTACACCTCCTGAGGCCTCCTGACTAGCAGGTGGTGCTGCACCCGAGGCCCTCCTCAGCTCCTCCAGCTGCCCCAGGAGATCCTGCTGCGTTTGGGCCATCTGTGTCTGATGCTGCTCCGTCATTCGCTGCACCTCCACCTGCTGCTTCTCCATCAGGTCGCGAAGTTGTGCTCGCATCACATGCTTCTCTGCCTCCATCTTGGACTCCAGGCTCTCTCGTTCTACTTGTAGCCGACGCAGCCGCTCTGTCAGTTCCTGTGGGGAGAAACGACGATGAAGAGGCAGGAGAGTTGTTTTATTTAACAAAAGCACGATGGGGAAGACATTTGACTTAATATTTGAAGATGAGTTAAGGAATGGCTATTACATATATCAAGGGAGGATACTCTCTGTAAACATCATTAAAAGTCCAGCACATCATCACAAAATATACACCAAGAGGAAAAGAATGTTTAAAGTGAGGAGATGTTGTTTCTGACCTTTATCTGTTGGTCCCTGCCGTCCACCTCTCCCTGCAGAACATCTATGACCTGGGTTTTACCCAGCAGCACCTCCTCCTTCTCATGAAGCTTCTGCTTTAGAGCCTTCAGGAGCTGAGGAAGAGACAAAAAAGATGAGTTTAACATTACACAGGAAAATTATCGCTGACCCCTCCCATGTCCTGTATTCAGAATACGAACTGCTCCCATCAGGTAAACACAGGAAAATATACCTGAATACATACAGTCACACAGATTTAATGAGACTAAATCTGACACACGCAGTAATTCCACATGTAGAAATGCATAGAATCACGTGGCTACAGCAGTAACTTGGCACTCTTCAGTTTCCTTTGAACAGAATTAAATCTTTGAGCGGCAGTTACATACTTGTACAATAACAATATTACAAAGAGAAGACAATTAAATTAAATTAAGTGTTTCATTTAGAAATGAGTGTCATCACTACCTGCTCCAAGTCTGCGCTGGCATCCGACTTTGCTGCTAACTTGAAGAGCTCCTGTTCGTGCATCTGGTTGATCTCCATCAGCTGGTTATCTTTCTGAATAATGATGTCTTTGAATGTCTGGATCTAAAAACAAACACAGGGTGCATCAGCAGACATAAGATAGCGACACTTCTCATAACAGATACAGACAGCAGTATCAAATTCTACAACAGAAGCATCACTGCGTGCATGGGTTTGGAAACAATCTTCCCAAACAGAAATCTACCAGAGTAACAACCGGGTGCTTTGGAAACCTACGTTCTGTTTGTACATGCTCTCCTTCTGACTGTACTGCTCCTTCTCGGTGACCAGCAGCTCTTTGAAGCTGTCTGCCTGCTCCTGCAGCAAACTGTAGCGCTCCTCTGCTTCTCCCACCTTCCTGGTCAGGCTCTGCACCAGCAGCTGCAGCTCCTGCATCGCTCCACTGTCCTCTGTCACCTGAGGAGGTGTAGCACAGCTGAGCATCAATGAGAGGATTGGCAATATAATAGAGATAGCGGGGGAACTTGAATGAATTCCTGGGTCCTAATCTCATGATGTGAAAATGATTGCAGGTGAAAAGTATTGGAAAGAAAGTGTGGCCAGATGATGTTCACACCACGTTTTTGTGAGTTGTATGACCTTTTGTTGTGGTGCAGGTGTGATGGGCTGATCTCCTGCCAACGCTGTTTGCAGGTGGACAATATAGGCCTCTTTTTCTGCCAGCTTCCTGTCCCTGTCTATCAGCATGGCGTCCATTTCCTCGCCTCGCTGCCGCTGTGACTCGACCTCCTTTCTCTAGAAGAAATTAGTCATGATTTTTGTCAGAGAAATGAAAACAGATTTGAATGCCTGTTTGCTTCTTTGTAAATGTAGACCTGGGGAAATCCGAGCTGTCCACCTCATCCCACAATAGAAAAAGGCATAGGCAAGTATTTGTATAGCACTTTTCAAAGTGCATACAAACATACAGACATAAAATACATTAAAACAAGGTATACAAGACACACATGGTAATATAAAAAGACACAAAAAAGTAAAACTAAATAAAATAGAATATAAAAATACACTCAAATAGAATAAGACTATATAAGAAGAATAAAAATGCAGTGGCAAAATGTTTAAGCCCTGATTTAAAAGAACTGAAAGTGTGGTGCATAAAAACTGAATGCTGCTTCTCCAGGTTTAGTTTCGCCTCTGGGGACAGTAAGCAGACCTGATCCCAGACCATCTGAGAGGTCTGGACGCAGATCAGAAATGTATTTTGGCCCTAAACACACACACTACTGTTAGCCTGGTGCTCTGATATGTCAACCATAACAAGTCACAGATCTCAGATCAACCCCAAAGTAAGTGGACTTCACTAACAAGACAAGGAGCTTGTTTGAAGCCATAACAAAGTATTTGAGAGACATGAAGACACTTTACCTTGCTTTCCAGTTCCTCCACTCTCTGTGCAAGCTGCTGTTCTAGTTCCTCCACCTTCTTCTTTAGCAACACAATCTTGCCTCGACTGGCTTGCTCTCCTCCTCCTTCTGATGACCCCTACAGGGAAACAAATATAAGAAGAAACTATAAAATCAAGCATGTTCGGACTATATTTGCCAGAAGACCAGACACACGACTCACATGGGATGCTCTGTGTCTGCATGCATTTATTTGCTAACATATTAGCCATAACAACTTCAGTGGTACATGTGTTTTAAAGTGACATTGCATTGGTGTCTTTCTGCCCCCAAGTGGTAAAAACATCTTACTGCTTGAATCTGAATTAGGATTAAAATAAAGGAAGAATAAAGAGGGTTTAGGGATTTCATGTATTAATTGTAGTTATTCACATGTATTGTCATACAAGCGTGAATGTGTGTGCGTGCTTATACCTTTTTGCTGCGTGTTGGCGTGTCCTGACCTCCCTGCTGTTTCTTCAGCTCCTCCAGCTGCGTGGTGAGGGAGGTCACCTTGGCCTTGTTCTGGAGACGCAGCTTTGACAATTTGGCCTCACACGTCTCCTTCTCCACCTGAGTCACAGACAAAAGGCGTTTTCAGACCAAACAGTTCTGGGGAGCTCCCCCAAGAACTACAAACCTTCAAGGGCTTTTTTATTGTTTGCATTCGCACCACCAATAGGAACGCTGAAGTGACATAAGCCGGACAGTGTTTGGTACAGCAACGTCACTCACAACCCTAACCCATTTCGCTTTGACAAGTCAAAATGGCGTTGTATTTCCCCCGTCGCATATACGCTCAATAAAACCTGGACTTCACTGTTGGTCCATTTGTCCGTGTTTTGGTCCATTTTTTAAGGCTACCGTTACGAGCTGTTAGACAGGTTTTTAAAGCTGGCGGTTACGTCACTCAAGGTTCCTCTTGTGAAGGGAGAGTACCTACTCTGAAGTAGGAACTAAAAAAGTCCCCCAAAATGGCGTTTGAAGAACTAAGATCGTTCCCAGTTCTTGCAGTGCAGATACAATAAAAAGGGGAGGGGTCCTCCAACTGTTCTTAGAATTATAAAAAAGTTCCTGTTCTTTACCTCAAGTTTGATATACCATCAGTTAAGTGCTTAGTTACTGCAGCACTTGGCAGTCCTTATTAGAACATTTGAGGAGATGCTGCCAGACAGTGGACTTTGGCAGTGTGAGATGTGACTGGTAGTGTGCTAATGGCCTGCAGTGGAATGTATTTTCCTGTTTGCACTCTCCTGTAACACGGTTTCTAAGCCAAACATTTACTGTGTCATGGCTGCACTCTAATCTCACATTCCTGTCTTTATTATTGTGTAGCAGACTTTGACTTGGGAGTTTGATAGTTAACTAGATCCGTGTTTTTTACTGAATGATATTAGTCAGTGAGTAACAGGAGCAGCCCCTGGCCTGCAGCACTGCCAACTATTTTAGAATAACTCATGTGACCAACTGTGCCTGGCTCAGTCAGATACAAACCCCTGTCAGAGAGGCCCCAGAGCCTGCATTTAGTACTAGGAAAACTACATCAAAATATGGACTTGTCACACCAGTATTACAAACACACAGTGACTGAAGTAAACAGAGGATCCAAACCAAAACTGAGAAAGACTAATTTCACTAAACCCTACATGACGTTCATGTTTTAACGCTAATATTTTGACAATTATGGTCGCAAAGAGTGAACTTTCCTTTAGATCATTTGAAACTAGAAAATGAGAGACACATACTGAAAACAAAAGCAGGTGCATTTTGTGCCATGGTTTCGATAATCACAGAATATGGCCCCTATTTGGCACACGTGATCAGTTAAATGGACATAAATAACATTTATACTGTACAACAAGGGCACTCCAACCATTAAAATTCATTTTAAGTCTGGCTATAATGCTGATTTCATAGAGCCAACAGACACATTTATCATATTACATGACATTGACCTCTTCAACAGTGCACATAATGAGGGTGTGTCCTTTCAGCTGGTATCAGCACACCTGTTTACTAGAGGCAAGCCTTGTGAAGACAGGGGAGAAACTGTCCTCACCTTGAGTTGGTCATCTTTGGAGCGAAGAGTTGCATCCTTCTCTCTGATCATCTCCTTCAGCTGAGCGACGAGCTGCTCAGTCTGGGTGAGCCGCTCTGCCATTTCTTCCACAGCAACCTCTCCGCCCCCAGCAGCCCCGCGGGGAGAGCCTGGGCCCTGGGGAGAGACAGGGGAGATGCTGGGCTAGTGACCCAAAAGAAGCACCGAACGCACATCCTGGCTAGACAACTAATGAACACACCTGCTGTTGGAACGAGTTCACTGGTACTTTGTCTGCCGCAACATTTTAGAAAGTTTTATAATTTTATGGTTTCATTATTTATACTTATTGTATTTATTATCATCATTTATTTTATTCTGTTAACGTTTCACTATTTTACTATAATCTATTTATTCTGAGTATATTTCATAATTTTATTGTTTCTTATATCGCTTGTATTATCTTTTATTATGCTGTTTTGGTCAATTCCATTGAATTTCATTTGATTTGTTTGAAAGGTTCTATATATACATTTGACTGACTGATATGAAATTTCATCTGGAGTTGATCGGGAGTTTACGGCCAGCTTTGGAGTGTGTGTATTTAGGTTTAGACTGAGGGGCACTAGGATGGAGCACCAGAAGACTACAGAAAATAATATAAAACAAAGACTGTGACCCTCCTGAAGGCGGACCTGAAATGGGGCAAAAGGGATGCACTGATCCCACTTTTTTTTTTTTATACCGATTCTGACACATAAATACTCATTTCGATCGTAATCTTTTATTCTTTTTCTATTAAAATATGTAGAGAAAACTGTGCTGTTACAATTTTAGAAATGAGAAGTAACAAAAATTGTGTTTTTAATGTGGATCAGTCATGTGTGGCCAACACATGATCCATCCAAAATAAGGTCAGCAGAGGTCACAAAATACCAGTGTATGAGGCCGGTCAGGTGAACCAAGAGGGCTGACCATTGGAAAAGGATTCAAAACAACATGATTGAGGTAAAGGCTAACAGTAGACATGCTGCTCCTGCACCACCTCAGATTAATAGATATCTGGATGAGTCTTAAATTCTTTGCTAAACTGAATGTTTTGTATGAAATGCAGAATTTAATGTTTTTTAATAATTTGAGCAATTTTATCAATCATTGCATTCCTAGCAAGACCTAACACAGAGATAAGCATATAGACTGTAGAGTAAATAGGATGGGGCTGCTGGGGGATTTAAGCTGGAGCAGTGCCTGAGCTGAGTGTGAGCTCTGGGTGTCTAAGTCAAAGCCCTGTGCTCAGCAGTCTGCCTAATTCCAGTCGATCTGGACATGAAAGACTGCAAAGCTTTCGCCAGGTTTCCTTTGAGCCAGTTAAATTGCTAGTAACAGTAAGGCTGCACCAGCTAACATGAAATGATTCATGAAAATGTTGTCAGTACTGACTAAACTCAACAATCAATCTGTGGCATTTATCTAATTTTAGATGATCATCTCTCGTGATGACGAACAAAGTGTGGAAACATTACTACAAATGTATGAATAAGGGTTCATACAGCTTTTTAAGAGTAAAATTCAAGCACTTTCAAGGTACCTAAACTAAACATTTCAAAGCTTTTATCATCACACCTAAATTCTTACTATAAATGCAATTGCAAAAACTAAAGTTTACAGAACTTAGAGTAAGGGATCAACGGAAGACTTATCTAGCTATGAATGACAAGTGAAGTCAAGAAAATAACTTTCCTTTTAGATTTTACATGCAGTATTTTTTAAACAGTTGATTGGAAACAAGTTGTGAGACATGTTACTCAAATGTACAAGAATATATGATCATTCTGGATGTAGTACAACAGTAGTATTGCTTAAAACAGTGCCTCAATGCCGGTCACTGGACACAGAGTACAATGTGACCATTCAAGTAATGAAAATAAGCACATGTGTGTACTTACTACAGAGCCAGGCTCTCCCTCCTCCCCGGATAACCATTTCAGCATGGCTTCAGTTTAGACCTAAACACACACACACACAGTAATTAAATGATCGTGGTCAGCAGTTTTATGCTCTCTAATATTTAACCGTTTAGTCAGTATCAGTTAATCAGTATTCATTATTCATCAGACCCATTTCTGTCATCATTTTATGCCCCTCCATGGTGATGGCATGGCTACAGTGCTTTAACTCTGCCTTTTACACTGATTTACATTTTTGAATGGTCCCTCCCCCAGTTTCATCTCATCAAACATCCTGTTTCAAGTTTAAATAAATCAAACTTACACAGCAAGATAGTCTCAAAAAGCTATTTCACTGTGACTTTTACAGTTTTACATTTCTGTTATCTTGGAGGACCGTACATGTGACATAAGCAACCATAACTCATGGACATGTGTAATTTTATGGTTCACATAAAATACTACAGGTGGTGGTTGAACCTCCAAAGACCAGGACTGATCTTATATTTCAATGAAAGAGCAGGTCAGCGCACATAGAGCTGCAGGCAATATAAGACTACGCTCTCTCTGTGTTCCTTCCTTAAAATATTTACAAGCATCCTAGAACAGCAGATAATAGATTACAGGCTTTCAGGTCAGTTCATCAGGCAACCCGACCAGCAGGCCTGAGGTAGGCCAAGTAAGCAAGTGATTGTTGGGATGTGGGCCAAACAGAGAGTCAATCATAATCATGAAGCCTGTGTCAGTTTACAGCTGGTTGCAGACTCCATTTCAGGCACAACCTTGTTTAAAACCAGACTGACAGGTGTAGCTCTTGGTACTTGTTGGAGCTAGCGCCCAAACAACTAGAGGACTAACCTGGCCATGACTTGAGGCCTGGTGTAAGGTGGAGTACACTGACAGGGCGCCTGCATGATTAGCCAAATTCACTCAGTCCAGCCCACGTGATGCAGGGGACAAATCAGGTCAAACTGGTTCTCTCACACATAGGCTACCACAGCAGGCAACAGTACCCTAAATGACACTGTGGCTATCTGATATCTTTCCCGAATTTCAGGATCTATCAAGCTTTATGTCATTTATCCATACAAACACAAAACATATGTTCTAATTTGCAATTGGCAAGGAAGGAGCAGGTGAACTGTGGACGGTCTGATGCAGAACCGTTCCCTGATTGTGACTGTGGTATCGTTTATTATCAAATTCTCTACTCTTGAGGAATACATTGAGATGGACATATTAACGTTAAATAAATAACACTATGAAAGATGCTGCAGACAGACGCTAACGCTTTACAAGTAGACAAGCGACTGTGTGTTTCTCTAGAAGTCGATCATTTTGCTGAAGATAATCATAGCTTTCAAGAAACCTAAAGTGCAGAAAGACCCACTAAGTATTGCTGACAGAGCTGGAGAAAAGTCCCATTTCAAACACAATATTGCTGACAGTCTAGCGTCACTGAAAGTTGTCCGTTGGCAGCCGAGGTTTTGACATTAGCTAACGTTAAGTTGCTAGCTAGCATCTCTGACTCACACGTACCACGGCTCATTAAAACCGTAAAAGCTTCACACTTCTACCAAAAGAAGGCCTCAGGTGTTTGGGGTGGGCGTCGATAAATCGGCCACTTATTTAAACAAATACCAGTTATAGCTAACGTTAATCCAGCTAGCTAACTTTATGATGCCAGCTAGGTAGCTACATGCTAACTTAGCTAGCATTGAACTGCATCTTGACTGTCCACTTGATGAATTAGCTCGGTCAAGCAACTCGCACCCGTTAAATATTATTTTATAAGTGATTACCGGATTCACAACTTCATGAAGAACCCACCTGAAACCTCGCAACGTCGACAAAACCCTGTGAAATTACATTTTATTCCACTTGGCGACGGAACTGTAAATGGGACAGAGATATGCATTGGTCACATTTGTCAACAGACAACTAGGAGGATCCTGCGCCTGCGCAATGCTGTCATGGTGACAGGAACCCATCTATGCGTTTGTATAGTTATCATCGGCTGCAACAAAATAATGTGCATAAAGGTCGTGGATATGGCTGGAGCTATGCAGAACTGAAATCCTCTATTAGCTCATTATATGTTTTTTTCTCCAGAAGAGGCCTGAGTTGTCCCATCAAAGAGGAAACAAACACCAAGATCATCACACACCTATCATTTCCGTTTTCGTTCAAACAGCACTGCGCGGATCTCTTTGCTTGTGTTATCAAGACTCAAAGTCAGTGTAAAGAATCGATTGATTTTATTTAATTAAAGAGAGGCAACACAATAAACATAAGCTCTACATGGGGGGGGGTCTTTAAATTATTTTTTATTTTTTTATCACTGAAGCAAAAAAAAAAGTCTCAAAAGTAAAACTTATAAGATGCAAACAAATTATTTGTGTAATCATGTAAACTATTATACATATATATATGAGCTAAAGACATTTTTGTTTCAGTGAGTTTTATTCTCTCTTAAATTCTTATTTTTGTTTGATATGTGAGAATTTTTGTTTGATTATATTGACACAAATCTGATTCCATAAAATGTAAAATGTAAAATAATTTGTAAATACATTGCAGACTTTGTTGACACAACTGTAAAACTGCAAAAACAACAGTAGTTGTCTGTCTGCTGCTGAAATAGTACTACAAAGCAGCAGAAAGACGACTGTTAGTGTGTTCCTGTGACGCAGCCGTATTTTACAAGCTAACTGTATTTTAATTAGAATAATTATTCTGAAACATGACAAAATAAAGTACTTAAATGCCACTATGCATACTAAAATGTGGTGTTAATGGACATAATTAATTTAAGGGACTGCTCAGTGGAACAACAGCGTCTGCATAACTGTGCCGACGTGGGCCACATCAACAGAGGGTCCTGGGGCAAACATGAGCTGTGAAACCAGATTAACCCCCCTCTCCCCCCGCTCTCTGTATATTGTGTATCCACCCAGTTTCCAAGAGGTCATCAGGTGCAGCGCACACAGCAGACACATGCCAGCTTCATCATATTTTGCTTAGTCAGATACCAACCAGCACTACAATATTGGAATACTTTGATTACACACACATTTATTTAGGAATGTGTACCTTGTAAGTGCAATATAAACTGAAAGTAAAGTTCTTATTTTTTCTATATAGAACTATATTTTGTCACAGGGCTCTTCTACACAGGGCCTTAAGATTAGGTAATAATCAGCACCTTGAGGCACTCATCGTTTCTGTTGACATTGCAATTTAGTGTCGACCATTTTCAAACACACACCTGGGGCCTTTGGAGTCCCTCAAGGTCTGGGGCCTCAGGGAAGTCAACCATTTTGCCCGGTTGGTAATCGAGCACTGGTGCAGATGATGCACCGATCAATGGCCTTGATGGACGTAGGCGCTCTCTGTGTGCTACAGTATAGAGTATAAAATAATTATTTGTTTTGTGTCATACTACATTTTACTCACTGAATTCTAGTCAGAAGCAAACTTAGCACATTTTTCCAATTTATATATTTCAAATTAATTTAAAGTCTCATGCTGTGTGAATGCAGACTGTGAATCTGTGAATGAAGCGTGGTGGCGGCTGGTGGTGCGTATAGACGCTGTGACCTCAACTCACCAGTCACCTCATAGAGACCCAATGGGATCTTTTACAGTTTGGATTTAGCCTGTCGTACTAATCTTAGCCTTTAAGGCTCTTTGCCTAACAGTATGATATCTATTGGCTACACCCACCCCCACCCTTCACACACACACACACACACACTACAGACTTTTCAAACATGTCTGTACGAGTTTTATTGTTAGATGTCAATAAAAGCAGACATGATTATCTACATGTCTTTGAAAGTTGATTTTCAAAATAAAATGGAAGCCAGTGGCCTCCTGGAAGGTAGGAGAACACGTTAAAAATGGTACTTTGAAATATGAGTGGCAATCACGTCTGTGTGTTTCTCATTGGTGTCTGTGAAGCCAAAGGATATCGTACTGTCAGGCAAAGAGCCTTAAAGGCTCAGAATAGTAAGTCGGGCTAAATCCATATAATAAAAGCTCCCATGAGGTCTCCATGAGGTGACTGAAGAGCTGTGTGGACACTGAATCACAGAGCATGTTTGTCTGTATTGTTGTATATGATAAAAGCAAGAGTCAAGCTAATATTACTGCAGCTCGTGGAGGAAAACTAGCACACTAAAACACTACAACATGCTTTGGCAACAAAACGGATCCTAGATTCATAAAGTAGAATATAATGCTAAAACATGCACACGCTGGTATGGTCTGTTGTTTATTTGTAACTTAACAGGAGTGCTGAGGACCATATTTACAATGTAACAGCAGTCGACAGAAGGGAAGAAAAACCGAAGCTACCAATCGATAGCAGACATTAAAGGTTATTGACAACAACTGATTTCCACGGATGATTGATTCCCCTTTCTTCACACTGATGTAACTCACACACTCCTGTTATTATCCTTTCCTGCATTTGTGCTCCTTATCCCTGCAGTTATTGTCTTCATCGCTCACATTCAGATGACCTCTCAAAGCAAAAGTTCTGATAGAAAACACATGTGGACGTGTATTCTGGGTTTTAAACCAAGCACACAGTGATAAGAGAAAGAGAATTACAGACAACAGTAAAGCTGTGACTGACTGTGAGCACTGACCTCTGTACTGACATCAAGACAACATGCTCAAACGTCACTTGGCCAACCTGAAGGAGATTTTGCTTAAAATGTGGTGTTTAGTATTTGAAAACAGAACAAGTTTGGACACGTAAAAATGACAAAAACTTATGAAACAAACCCCCAAAAGTACCATCAATACATTTGATACACACAAATTGTATTAATCAAAGGATTACGATCGATCCAAATTCACTGATGATGGGAGACAAACCATCACATTATTATTTGATTTGTTAAACGCTGACATTTTTATCTTGCAATGCCTTATGGAACTGTGTAGCCTAAAATGTTTTTCTTTCTAAAACACCTGTCTGTAGAGTAAGTTAGCTTGTGAGTAGCCTACGTGATCTGGCCTGTTAAGCTTTAAAGAATTAGTTTGTCTTGTCTTGTAAAAATGCTTATTTGCTTTCTCGCCGAGAATTATGAGAAGCTCGATACCACTCTCAAGCTACAGCCAGGAGACAGTCAGCAGTTAGCTTGACTGGAGCAGCGGAAACAGCTAGCCTGGTCACCGTGAGGTTGCCTGGCAAAAAGAGAAGACTTCAGAGAGTCCCCGTAAAACCACAACATAACGCTTTTACACTTCAGCTATTGCATAAATTAAACAGAAAACATGTTAATCAGGGAGCTCTTGAGGTGTTAGTAGGTGTATTTTTGAACTTTGGACAGAGCCAGGCTAGCTGTTTCCCCCGGCTTCCAGTCTTTCTGCTAAGCTAAGCTAAAATGTGGTTAAAATAGCCATTTATTATTGCCTTCTTGTGGCAATTGGCTACCTGAATGGGGCAATAACGCAATACTTGTTCTGACATTTTTGAAAAACAAATTAAAAACCAATACGACACAACAGAAAATAATAGTGAATCTTTTCAGTTCAAGTTTCAACTGATGGGTACAAACATGCACTTTGAATATGTATTACTTGTAAAATCCACAGATAAAGGGGAGATGCTTAGCTGTAGCTGATGTAGTTTGGGTGCACGGGTCAGGCTGTGATCTCCATGCAGCAGTTTTATAGAACTCAAGACGACCTCTTGAAAAGACCTCAGGCTCTCTGCAGCCGTGACATGGGGCTCACCTGTCCTCGCACCTGGTAGAAGATGAACATAACAGGCTTCTCTTCCAAAAAAATAAAAAGCTGTGGCGAAATTAAAAATGTATGATTCAGGCTGCATCTCCAAGCAGTCTGCTGTTGGCAGGTTCAGCCAACCTGTGTGTAAACAACAGAGGGACTGAACACCGAAGGCAGATTATTACTGCCACTGAAATCAGGGTTTCTTCTCATGCTGTTTAATGAACCAATCACAGGGCCCGATGTCCAGTTTGAGCTGATCCATCAACCAAGGGTCCTTTTCAGCCCCCTCCATAAATTCCTCCAAAGAAATCTGACCTGGACAATTTGAACAGACAAGACAAGATGAACAGAAGGACACACAGTCAGAATCTAAATCTGAAAATGAATCCAAGCAGTTTATGTTCATCAAAGTACAAGAAAACAAGGAGAAGAGGATTTGTGTTGACACCATAATTAATGTGGGCACATTGTGTTATAATCAGCTTGGAACTTACTGTCATTATTCTTGTCCACCAGTTCAAATATTCTGTCACAAATATTGTCAATACCTGTGACGCTCCGATCGTTGTGCCTCTTTATCTTGTGGATGATCTGAGCAGATGGAAAAAAGACAAAAAATCCAAGCAAGCTACTCTCAGTTCAAATGTTCGAGAGAACAAATCTCATGTTAACATTTCTGCACACATTGAAGACATTTAACAGAACCTTAATCTCCTTATAAAATGTGTATTTGTAACATATAATTGTCATTGTTTATATTACACGTTTTGAGTGTTAAGTTGCCTAATTTTATTTTTATTCTGTTTTCTTATTATATTATTTTACTGACACCTGCACAAAAACAAATTCCTTGTATGCATGTACTTAGTAGTTACTTTTATGTTGATATTTAAGGTGTTAAAGGCCCTAAAACCCTATTTTCTCAACCAGCTTCTCACTGTGAGCTACAGGCCTCCACATCGATACAGAATCTTTTTTTAAACCGTTTTGGTTGTTTCACAAAGAAATTTCTGTATTTGAGTTTTTTGTCTACGCTCCTCTCACCGGTTTAAAGTGGGCGGGACTCGGTTGGAAAAATGTGATGTCACGTACTTCCATGCACCAATCAGGATTTAGCAATAGTGGCTACTGTCAATCAAATCTGATCAAACCACACCCACACATAAAGAATGAGATTAGCTGAGTTTTTAAGGGTTAATAAATAATACCTAAAGATGTGTTATTTTCTAACTTAAACTCTGATTGTTGGTTATTTAGTCAGAAGTTCATACTTTGGGTTTGAAACCAAGTTTTCAGGCTCTTTAATGATTTAAGAACTAGTGAAAGTTATTTACAGCTACTGCTAACAGAATGTTAAACTTGTGGTTTTGGTTATTTTACTTATTGGTGTTTTACAGCAGCTGTTGGGGGAAAAAACTTAGTACAGGGGTCCTCCTCCTGTTTAGGTTCAGGCTTCACCCATTTCACCCATCTGCAGTGATCATACTGCTCTTTGAGTACTAATTTAAGAAAGCTAAAAGCAAGATTTGTTTGTAAAATTGTGATGTTCATCTTTTGGTGTCGAATACCAGGTCACATCAGATGATTTCTGGATATCGAAGCAAAACTGTTGACTCTCACTGTTATTTGAAGCCTGATAGTAGCTTTGAAATGATTCTAATGAGAACAGTCTACTGTTACACTAAAACACAGTGGAGCGGTTATAAAATGTACATTAATACCCTTATGATGATGTTATGGTAACTTAGCAAAATCTCTTTGGGCTGAGAGATGTGACATAATGTAGTTTGTATGGGGCAACATTGTACTAAAGGCTATTCAAATACCTGCAGCTGAATGATGGAAGACAATGTGCACTGTACAGTAGTAATGTAGCTCAGGGGGGATTTGTGAATGGGGACCTTACCGTCTGAAAAAAGTGTCCTGTTGGAGCATAAAGTTTTCTAAAAATGAGTGTCCAGTCCCATCTGGCAAAATATTCTGTAGTTAACGATCTTAAATCATAAATCAGATGAGTGAATACTTACAGTGACGATGTGCTTCACTTCCTGTCTGTCCAGACAGCCATTTCCATCTCTGTCATAAACTTTAAAAGACCATCTCAGTTTGTCCTCGAGTTTTCCACGAAGAACAAGATGCAGCGCTGCCACATACTCCAGGAAGTCTATGTGACCGTCCTGAGACAGATGGATGGATCAGTCAGTCACACTGCCCTCCATCAAGGTCTGATATAATGCAATACTGAGGCAAATACTGACAAACACTGAAGCTCCTATTCATTGTTTTATCAAACAATACATTCCCTAAAATGTTACTTTGCACTCTTCTGTATGCTATCTTTACTTATTTCTGGATTAAATTCTACATCCTTGTTACATTACCTTATTTGTATCAAAGGATCGAAACACATTTTCCATGTACGCAGATTCTTCTTCTGTGGAGTTGCTGTTGATTCCAAAGATTCTCTTGAATTCATGAAAGTGCAGATTTCCACTCGGGCATTCGCTCGCAAACTTTCGGTAGAGTTCCTGGATGTGTTCAAGAGTCACCTCCTTATCTGAGCCACTCTGTGTTTGACCCATAACTTTAAATAAAAAGAAGCCAAACACTAAGTTGCTAAAATAATTTTAAAAAGCGACACAGAAGCTGTCAAGCACGTTCAGCACTGTGCACTGGCCAGACCACTCTGTGTAGGGGAGGCTATTTCAAGGTAACCTGCTGCACAAATCCAATTGACCAAGTGATCTTCTCCAAATCCCTCTCGAGAATTCCCCTTTTTATCTTCAATACTATTTCCTAAAATCTGACACAGCTGCTTCACATAGCTCCGAAGTAAAACAATGATTCCCTCTGGTGAATTTGCTTGTAAACTACAGTTTCTTCGGCTGTTTGACAGCAAAGCGAGCACAGAGTGGCTGCCTCCCCCCATAAACATAAGGCCACAGTCGAGCTCTCAGCGAGATTAAAAGACACATGACGTCAAAGTCAGAGTGTGGTCTTGGTAAAACTATTGATCCACTGAGGTCTGTCTGAGCACGGTTTCACCTGCCTGGTGAATGTGGAATAAATAATAAAACAGTACTTTGATTGGTGCTGTTATAAAAAACACACACAAAAGCCCCAAACTGCACCATGATCACATAAAGTATGAACGATATTAGCATGACTGAAGAGTTATCTGCATTTTGTGTTTCTCAAATTTCTCAAATTGTATCAGAAAACATTTTATAATATTAAAACTGAGAAAAGAGATTCTAGTTTGATTTGTGACTGAAGAAAAAACTAATGAAATATATGCTCATGGACATGTGACATGTTAAAAAGTAGCAGTGCCAAAATGCATCATTCCTCTGATATATATTGGACAGATAGTGTGCTTTGAGTTTTTTGATGCTCCTTACTTATTACAGAGTGACAATAAACAACCAAACATGTTAAGGATCTCAGTAACAGAATCCTCCTTGTTTCATGAGGTATAAAGGTTAGACTTTTTCAGAGTAAGCACACAAATCAAACTGATCTTTAATCTTTTATCCTTTCATTGTGTGTGGATCAGTTCACGTTCACACAGTGTGGTCAGGGGCCCCTGAAGAACAAAAACCTCACTGAATGCCCCCATAGTAGTGTGTATATGGATGACTAGTGTTATTTACAGGGTTGGCTCATGCTGTACCTCCTCCTGCACTGCAGTCAGATATCAAGAAAGTCATAGATCAGAATAAACAATCTATCCTAAAATATCTTGGTCTGTCTTTTAAAGGGAGATGTGATGCACTGCACATATATTTTGTAGGTCTTTGTTTTGTGACCCAGGTAAGGGGCCTACCTGCAGCAGTGGAAAGGAGTACATTTACTCAAGTACAGTACTTCTGTACAATTTCACTTGCTACTTTATACTTTTATGTCACTACATTTCAGAGGGACATGTTGTATTTTTACTCCTCTTTACTAGTTATTTTACAGATGATGATTTTGAATAGAAAACATGTGACCATCTTAAAAGATATTTGTAATAAACAAGTACTTTTACTTTTGATACTTTAACTACATTTTCCTACCAAAACCTTGGTACCTTTTACATTTTCAATGGAGCTTTTACTTGTAACACTTGAGTATTTTTACAGTGTGTTGCTGCTACTTTTACTTAAGTACAGGATCTGAACACTTCTTCCACCACTGCCCAGCTATAAATGGTATTGTTGTTGGGCCCATTCCCACATATGCACACACACACACACACACACACACACACACACACACACACACACACACACACATTCACTGACTACATTTAAACAGGCCAAAGTGTCCTCGTCCCCCTCTCAGCACCATGGACAGTGTCAGACTCATCATCTGCCAAAATGTCACACAAACACATTTGACACTGAACAGCGGCCATTAAATAAAGTCAACTAAGTGAACTCAGGTGTGGGAGCAGGGCCTTAGCCACACCTCTAATCACCTGTCAAGCCTACTTACACCTGGTTAACCCATCCTCTCCTGTTCGTCCCTCCCTGTTTCCTTTCCTTCGTCTCTTTCATTCCTCCCTCTGCCCATCCATCCTCTCAACCTCTCTCTTACTCAATCATGTGCACACCTCTCCCATTTCTCCAGGTAGCATCCAGGCCTTGTAATAGACTCAGGTAACATAGCACCTGAGACAGGTCCCACTAAGTCTCCTCCTCACTGGCCTACATTACATCTGCCCCAGACCGGCCTAACATGACGACTTCTTCCTTCTACGTTCATACCCGTCCCCTTTCTCACATCCATGCACCCACATTACTTGCCTGATATCATCAGACCTTTAATCACATACAGTTGTGGCATGATTCTTGCTAGTGACATTTTGAAACAAGTATCACAGTTATGAATAACATATATAAAGGGCCCGTAGATGCGTCTGGTTCAGTGAAGCCGCCACCTTACTGAACTTCTCTGGAAGGTCAGTGGGCCCGTCGGATGTCTGGGCTCTGCTGTGACTGCACAGATTTTATCAGCATCGTTCAGTTTGTAGAGTTAAATATTTGCTAGATTCTTTTTTCATTTAGCACTTGGATCACTTCACGTGATGCACAAAGTCGTCTTCTACTCACCTGAACTCCTGCAGATGAGCTGATTGGCAGCCGAGACTTAACTGTGCACACTAAGCCTCAGAGGATTATGTTTAAAGGATTTGTAGGATTTGAACCTTTATATCTTTGACACCAAGTGGCAGAATCATAAAAGACAACGGGACTAAAAGCAGTGTATAAAAAAATATTTTAATTACAAAATAAATGCACATCTGAACAGATACAGCATGAGTTTTCACCTTCAAACATTTTCTTCAGACTTGTACAAAAGATAAACAAATAAAGCTGCATAATATTCTGCCATATAGTTTTAGAGTTCTTGGTAGCATAACCAAGTGGCAAACGCAACATCGCAGAAATATCAGAGTTGATTCAACATTTCAAACATTAGTCTAAACATGATTTCAGTCAGTTCAGTGTCATTGCTGAAAAATCAGGTTTACTAATCAGATGACAGTTTGGCGACATAATCTCACTTAAAGCTGCACAAACCAATATTTATATATTAACAATTGGTCGCATGATGTGAAATGTGAAAAGAGTCCAGGGAGAATCATCACTCGACTGTGCAGTAACTCTGAGTAGCTCATTGTTTCAGGGTTTTTTTTTAGCAAACACCACCAACTGTTTTGGTTCAGTCCCACCGCTCTCATCAGCCCTGTTTCCAGCAGCAGGCAGATGTTTTCAGAAAAGAAATAAACCAAATAAACCCACTGGACTCTACCAGCTCAGCATCAAATATCAGACAAGTCAAGTTAGAGACTCGCTGGTGAAGAAAGTGTGAAATTTAGCAGCTAAAGAGTCCTGAGAGATGTTTCCCTCAGGAGTTAATGGAGACCAAACCCGAGCTAAAAGGAGAGTGAATACTGAATATTTTTATTGGACTATTCGTTGGGTTTGCTCCATGTCTGCTGTGACAAGGCAGTCGTTATAACAGCTTTATAAGCTAATTAGCTTCTGCTAGACACCCTATATACATTACATCTGTTGCATTACTTTAATTCTTGTGTAACCATGTCTGATTGTGTTGTCCCTGTTAAAGCTGCCCTGTGGAGTTTTCTTGTGCACAAACAGAAGTTACCGTTACATTCAGTGTTTTACATTCTCACCAAAACTCACTGTGTGAATCCTTGAGCTCTAACAAACGTGTTGAAGGTATTTCCTTCCTCATAAAGCTTTTGCAAAGCAGATTTTTTAAAAGTGTAAATCCAGCATGTTTATTGCTAGCGGTCTTCTTCTTCCCTGTCTTTGCTGACACAGCTCAGCATATCTTGTAGAGTGCAGCTCGGGCCGCATATTTCTGTCCGAACCAGAGCCCGAGAGAGTAGTAACCGAGACCGACCCGAACTCTGGTCTTTCATGTCTGAACCCATCGCAGTTAATGTGAGCAGAAGCAAATCGACATGCCTCCATACTGTCGATTTCCCTGCATGATTTTCTGTAGTTTTTTAAACTTCCCAAATTTAGTTTGACGTCCTCCATCCTTATCCAGGCTACATGAATATTTACCACCTGTGTGCTGCGTTCACATGTTGTCACGTAAATAACAAACCCCAGCACTGAACAGGAAGCACCATGACAAGTATGAAGTGACCGAACCCGACCCAAACCTCATTTTGGGTCTCGGGCTTTCACCCTCTAATATCTGTAGATCAGTGAAATAATGTGACTGACTGACTCTCTCTCTCACACACACACACACACACACACAAACAGTTCTATAGCGCTACTAGAGGTCAAAAGCTCCACAGGGAACCTTTAAATAAACCAACAAGCTTGTACCCCCCCCCCCCGTGACCAAAAAAATAAATCAACAAATACTGTTTTTAGTTATGGACAGTCTGATGCTTCAAACCACCATCACTGTGTAAACCAAACTATTCACTGACTTGATATATTAGTAAAATATGTTGTTATTTCTACCAACCCTCTGCAGAGATCATACTACCAATATACAGTGGTGCTTGAAAGTTTGTGAACCCTTCAGAATTTTCTATATTTCTGCATAAATTTGACCTAAAACTACATCAGATTGTCCTAAAAGTCCTAAAAGTAGATAAAGAGAACCAAATCAAACAAATGAGTCAAAAATATTAGACTTCATTCATTCAGTCATTTATTTATTGAGGAAAATGATCCAATATCACATATCTGTGAGTGGCAAAAGTATGTGAACCTTTAGGATTAGCAGATAATTTGAAGGTGAAATTAGAGTCAGGTGTTTTCAATCAATGGGATGACAATCAGGTGTGAGTGGGCGACCTGTTTTATTTAAAGAACAGGGATCTATCAAAGTCTGATCTTCACAACACATGTTTGTGGAAGTGTATCATGGCACGAACAAAGGAGATTTCTGAGGACCTCAGAAAAAGAGTTGTTGATGCTCATCAGGCTGGAAAAGGTTACAAAACCATCTCTAAAGAGTTTGGACTCCACCAATCCACAGTCAGACAGATTGTGTACAAATGGAGGAAATTCAAGACCATTATTACCCTCCCCAGGAGTGGTCGACCAACAAAGATCACGCCAAGAGCAAGGCGTATAATAGTCCACGAGGTCACAAAGGAACCCAAGGTAACCTCTAAGCAACTAAAGGCCTTTCTCACATTAGCTAATGTTAATGTTCATGAGTCCACCATCAGGAGGACACTGAACAACAATGGTGTGCATGGCAGGATTGCAAGGAGATTTTGCAAGGAGGTTTTGCTGCATCTGGGCCAGGACGGCTTGCCATCATTGATGGAACAATGAATTCTGAATTATACCAGCAAATTCTAAAGGAAAATGTCAGGACATCTGTCCGTGAGCTGAATCTCAAGAGAACGTGGTCATGCAGCAAGACAACGACCCTAAGCACACAAGTCATTCTACCAAAGAATGGTTAAAGAAGAATAAAGTTAAAGTTTTGGAATGGCCAAGTCAAAGTCCTGACCTTAATCCAATAGAAATGTTGTGGAAGGACCTGAAGCGAGCAGTTCATGGGAGGAAACCCACCAACATAACAGAGTTGAAGCTGTTTTGTACCGAGGAATGGGCTAAAATTCCTCCAAGCCGATGTGCAGGACTAATCAACAATTACCGTAAACGTTTAGATGCAGTTATTGCTGCACAAGGGGGTCATACCAGACACTGAAAGCAAAGGTTCACATACTTTTGCCACTCACAGATATGTGATATTGGATCATTTTCCTCAATAAATAAATGACCAAGTCTAATATTTTTGACTCATTTGTTTGATTTGGTTCTCTTTATCCACTTTTAGGACTTGTGTGAAAATCTGATGTAGTTTTAGGTCAAATTTATGCAGAAATATAGAAAATTCTGAAGGGTTCACAAACTTTCAAGCACCACTGTATATGTATATTGTTGTATCTATACTATGACTAACAATAATTAGCCTAATTGTAAAAAACAATGATATCACATAAATAAGGAGTGATTTGATTTTTGTTGATAATGTAGTGTTGAATATTTACTTTGGGTTTTAGTTTTTTATCAGAATCCACTATGGCCATCAGTCCTAAACTAAAAACACATGCAGTAATAAAACATGTTATTTACATATATAAGTACACAATAGTTAACTGTACTGCATTTAACAGCAGACGCTCTCTGCGAGACTTTAGCTCAGTGCCAAAGCAGACCACAGTCTCACAGCAAAGACTCCTTTCTTTGGACCGGCAGTCAAAATCACGGCAGAACTGCAGCCGTGAAAAAGTTCACCGAGCTCCAGCTCCAAGCCCCAGGAAGCTCAGCAGGAGACACAGGCCATGAAGACAGTCTCAAACAAAAACCTGTGGGCACCTGAACCCACTAAGTGAGGGGTCACGGTAGCTTCCTGCAGTTCTGGATGACCCAGCCGCTGGCGTCGACATCCAGCTTCAGCAGGTTCATGACCCATTCATCCTTCTGAGCTCCCTCCATGAACTCAGACAAGCTTATCTGACCTGCGGGGCACAAAAACACAATCCACGATGATGACTTCACCTTTAACAGAAAGTCAAAGGATCACAGCAGTCAAATATTTTGATCAGAACTTGAAGGAAAATCCACATGCATCACAATATTTATGTCCTTGTTTAAGAGAGCATTCTACCTAAAGTCAATCAATCAATTAAACTTTATTTGTATAGGTGATAAAATCATAAGACAGAACAAGTGCAGACTGTAAAAACTACTGAAGAAATTGAGAGCAATGCATGTGAGGAAATAAAAAGGATATAAATGTAATAAAATAGATATAAAAGCTATAATGATAAAAACAATAAAATAAAGCCATAATGAATAAATAAAAGCTAGACTAAAAACTAGATAAAAAAGGCTAAACAAAACAAAGAGATAAAATCGATAAAAATGTTTTTAAATTACATATGATATTAATAATATTAAACTAACAGATCAAATAAACGAATAAGATTTTACAACGTAAATACATTAAAGTAGTTGAATAAGTAAATAATGTGTATAAAACTTTGTTCATCAAAAGCTGCAGAGGGAGGAAACACTGAGCTGCTCTCAGGTCGTCACATTACTCTCAGCTGTTTGTTTCTCTGGCAGGGATTTTAAAAGAGTAGTGATGCTGTATTTTATCATGTTTCAGTTACAGTGCAGGGCAACACATATACTGTTAATATGAATCCACATATACATATACAACATAATGTAAATAAAGCAGATTCAAGGGAACATGCCAGTAGATTTAGCTGAAGTTTTAAACAGACAGATTTAGGTTGTGTGTGGTGAAATTTCAAATGTTTTTCAGCTATTATTCAATTTAAGACAAATGACCAAATAACTGGACGATATGAACTTAATGATGTTAGTGTTTAATATTCTGTCACTGGTTGTGTATGTGTGTGTTTTGATTTGTGTACATGCACCTTAAAATGTTGTTGGAAGTATTGGCTGACCAAACATGATATGATGTTACTTATTTTGACTACTACTACTTTACTTAAATTATTATTATTTTATTTAATTGTTTTTGATTTAATCTAACTGTGCATCTAAATGTGGGAGTATTTTCTGTGTTCTAGTATCTTTTTATTTTCACCTCCTTGCCTTGTTTTTGCACTTTTATATTGTAAAATCTTTTTACCTTGTTGTATTTTTATCACCCTGTAAGGCACATTGAATTGCCCTGGTGTTTGAAATGTGCTATACAAATAAAGTTACCTTGCCTTGAGAAGGAGGCGAGTAAGATTACAGAATATGTATTATGTTATACAGATTGTAGCTAATATTTTGTGTTGGATGTGATGAATAATGACTGAAAATGAACAGAAACTGGAGACTTTTCATGTGGTTGAGTAATTCTTTCATCTTAATATAATACTCACATGAGTTAGATGAATCGAACTTACTATCGGTTTAGGTCAAAATTCCCTCTTTGTGTTTCCCTGGACAGTGTGTCCTTGCAGAGCAACACAAGGAGGACATTTTGTAGTGAGAAGACTGTAATTTTGGAAGATATACACTGTGTTTGACCAACGAGGACTGTGGATTTTGTCTCACATGTCTCCCATAGAACAGGTTCTCTTCACAGCCAGTATGAACAGTGAGTGATGACAGTGATATCTAACTTTTTCAATGTGTATATGGACATGTGAGGACTGTAACATAACATTAAAATTGACTTAAGACAAAACTACACTTTACTGTAATTTTCTGTCAATACAATCACAATATTGTGTACCTGTGTGTACTTACTTACCGTCATCATTCTGGTCAACCAGCTCAAAGATTCTGTCGCAGATTTCGGACGGCGTCATGCTGACGTCACTCGTCTGGAGCTTGATTTTGTAAATGATCTGTGTGAGACACATGAAGAGTGTCTGTGATCCAGTGCACTAACACCCAGGTCTGGCATACACATCCAGTGTAATACTGACACTGACTGATGGCAGACTTTCATGGCCAGGTCTGGAAGTTAATATGACAACTGCTATAGTTTGAATGGAGGAACCACTCTAAGGTTAAATTAAAGAACTGAGACTCAAAATTATCAAATATGTCCCATAAATGCAGAATATTATAGTTCTATTATATTATAAAGGAATAGAAAATGTTGCTTTCAGATGACTGTAACATAACATACCTAACCTCAGATCAGTGGGCTGATTCTCTGGTCTCTAAATTTAGAGGCTTACTGTAAAGATGTTCACTTTAAGAATAGCCCTCACAGAGACCCTCCACTATAATCTGCTCTGAGAGGATTTGTGTTATGAAACCTGGTAATTTCCACAGTTTGACACGTGAGCTGCTCTCCACTTTGTTCAAATTGAACCCTAATTTCTTCAAAACCTTCACCCATAACATACTGTAGAAACTGAAAAAAATTCTATTCACAGAAACGTGATTCTCATAATAAACAGCTGACATCTGACATGGTCTTTCTCACCCTGATGATCCGTTTCACCTCCTGCCTGTCCAACTTGCCGTTCCCGTCCTTGTCGTACATCTTGAAGGACCACTTGAGTCTATCCTCCAGATTCCCCCGTAACATCAAGTGAAGTGCCGCCACATACTCGAGGAAATCCAGTGCGTTATCCTGCAAGCAAATAATGCATTTAGTTGCATTTACAGTAGAACTATAACTCAAACTCTATAGTGAGAAAGTCTTTTACCTGATTTGCGTCAAAGGAGCGGAATACCGTCTCGATGTAGAGAGACTCCTCTGCTGAGCTGCTCGGTACCCCGAAGATCCTCTTGAACTCGTGCAGGTGCAGGGCGCCGCTCGGGCACTCCTTCATGAAAATGATGCACAGCTCCTGAATCTGCGCCAGATCCATCTCCTCACTATGGCTCTCTTCTTGTCCCATGGCCTCTTGATTAACTTGATAAAAGAAAAAAAAGTCTTGATTTTAATGTTTGTTCAAGTGAAAGTTTGGCTTCTGACAGTCTGCAGGTCACAAAGGCATCCGAACTGAAGAGCTGTGCTGCTCTCTGAGCAGGCGGAGGGATGGCCAACAGGTCAATCTAATTAACTCGTTAATCTCTTGATCTCAAGCCAACAAGGTGTGTCCAAGTAGGTCTGAAAATCTGGCAGAACTGTTGTTACCAAGCGCCAAAAACAGAGATTAATTGGGTATCTTAATTATACAACAGGTAGAGTCAGTTAAACCAGCTGGCTTTGATATCAGCTGTCTGTCTGTGTGTCTGTCTGCAGATACACTCTTCTATGGAGCAGACCGAAGATTATCAGACCACTCAAAATATAACAGAATAAAATACTTAACTTTCCTCTTTATTTAATCTTTGCACATGTTTAACCTTTTATCCATTCTCTCTTTTCCCCAACAACATCTCCAATTTTCCAGATGAGATGGGCGTTTCCATGTATGTCCAAGGCAGGGATTGGTCCAGGGTGTGTGTGTGTGTGTTTATGGGAGTTATTTTTATCAACTGACTGGTGTTAAAGGGAACAAATATAGAAAAAGCTCCTCTCTCTTTTTTTTTTTTAGCAACTAATTAGGTTAAAGGTTAAAGGAAAAATGTAAAGCTATATATTTCTTTTTTCACTCCATTTTAATTATTTAACTGACAGTATTATTTTTTGAAGACGCCTTGATCTGAATATAATTTTTAAATATAATTAACAGACGATTAATGCTGTAAACATTAATAACTACACTGAGCAACATTACAGTTTTTTTTCATGCAGATTAATTCTCTCACATTTCTGTGAAGTGAAATATTCTGCAAATATTTATATATCAGGAGTGAACACACATTTATTGACATGTGAATAATGGTCACAGTCTGTCTCCCGCTCCCTCCTCTGCAGCCACGTCTGTGTTCCCAGGCCCTTCTGTGCTATTCTCCACTAGTCCACCAGATGTCCTCACACTTCCTCCTGTCATTCCAGATCCTGCCGCTCCATCTGCCCTGCAGTCACCTCATTCCCTCATCAGCCTCTCCCTACACACACCGGCCCACTTCCTTTGTTCCTCTGTCGGTTCATGCTGGTTGCTTTATTGCTGTCTTGCCTTATGTATGTTCTTCCAGCTTCTGTCTCCCGAACCTGGACCTGCCTGTCTACCTGTCTACCTGCCTGCCTGTCTGTCCACCTGTGCCTACATGTAAGCTTGTTATTTAAACATAAATCATTGAACTGCATCAGTCTCCCTGTTGGGTCCTTTCCCTGCTGCCTGCACTTCCCACCCTAACAATACTAAAGATGAGAACTGTGACGAGTCTTTGATTAGACGTCATCGCCCCTGATGGAGTCTGGACACTGGTGGTGGTGGACAGATGCTGAAGATCTGGATGTGATGAGGAGTGGACTTCTGATGAGCTGAATGAGGTGAACTGGAGGTGAATGGGGGATGGAGGAGGATTTAAAGTTTGACAGCAGCAATATGACTGGCTGATGGAGACCGTGGCAAAATCTGATTGGATAAGTGAGAGAGTATAAATGCCCATAATCAGCTGATTAAGAAAGCAAGAAGACAATCAAACACATTCCCACGTGCTCCTCTTCAGACTTCTCTCTTTATGTAATTCTATCTATAACAAGTCTCAATCTAAGTGATCTTCTTATCTGCCTGCCTGTCATAAACGCTCTCCATATTTTTCAGATCTAATCCTATTTGTGTCCTAAAGCCAGAGGTCAGCTGTTACAGGGTCACAACATGTTGGTGAGTCAGGGATCAGTGTGCATCACCTGAGGATCAAAATCTGCCAAACAAGATCTCATTGATCCATCTCATGTTCTGGGACGAGAGCGGATTAGCACGATGATTATAATCTTATTTTTTAAAAGATAATAAACAAATTTAGCAGCTGAACATCTCTAAAGCGGGTCCCCTCAACATTTCAATATTCAAAGACGAATCTTTTCTCCAGCTTCACGCAGAAGATACGCTAAACACCTCAAACTAATTATTTTAATAATAATAAAATGTCGAAAATAAAGACAAATATCCTTCACTATAGTTACTGGAATCTAAAAAGATTTAGATGGCAAATTAAGCCAAAAAATCTTTTATAGCTCAAACAGAAAGAAAACTACGTAATAAATAAAATGTATTAATGGATTATATTTGGTACATTTTATGTTGGTTAGTAAATAAATGAATCAGTCACTTCTGTACTCATCTTTAACTTTTGACTTCAGATTTAATATTTATGACATTTAGGAAAGTTAAAGACGACCAACAGTTTTGGTCATGTGTATTGAATCTGAATGGGAAAACCACAAGTCAGACGTTTGAAAATGAATATTTATACATTTCAAATATTGAGATATTGCAGTGTTTCCCATAAAAATAAAAAATCCAAAAAGTAACTGATTAGTGAAAAATGTCTCCACTCACTTAAAAATAAATAAATTTATAGCAGTTTTCCTCACTTGTATCTAATGATCAAATGATGAAATAAACGACTGTCAGCTGATACATGAGCTTATTGATTTGCTGCAGTATGGCGTCGAGTGATACAGCAGCAGCATGGTGAGAAAATAAAGGATTACAGGTAATAATCTCTCCCACACGCTGAAGTCAGGGATCATCAGACATATCATAACAAGCAACACGTACTAAACTGTGTTCGGCTTTACAGGATCCCATTAACAGCTTCAGAGACTGAAAGATGCAACGTTCCAACTTCACTGAAGACCTTAGTTAACTCAACTTATAATTAGGAAATCACATGATACAAAACATAACAACCATCATCACAAAACAACATAGGAGAACACGTATTTGTCCTTAAAATCAGCTGTAGCCTATAAAGGATATATGTAACGCACATTTTTACAATACAGTGAAAAACAATATGTGTTTGGAAACTATGCAACAGAAAAACAAATCTGTAAATAGGTCGAATTCGACACCATAAAGACCCCCTGCAGTCTTCAGACTTGGGCTATTTATGTGTCTTTGTGGTTTTTATGGGCGTAGTAAATTATTTAGGGATGATGGAAGATTTTTATATCTAAGTACACATTTTTAAAATACTGAGAGAAAAAAAGGTGTGCAAGGTCGTGACTTTACATGAGAAAACAAATCCATAAACAGCCTGAGTATTATATCATTTTTACAGCCTTTTTGTGGGCAGGTATGTGTTCTTGTCTTTGCACATTGTAAATCAGTTTTGTATAACATGCAGTCTCTATTAGTTTACGTGGATGTTCCCCTGACAAAGACTTTGAAGGTGTAAATGTTGCATCAGTACAGTTTTGGGAGTTTGCAGTATTCAGTGTGCAGACTTCCTCTCTTGTTCCTTTGTATTCTGATTTTGTCCTGCACCTGAACCCAAACTAGGGTTGGATGTGTTGTCCACCCTCTTTGCTTTCAACATCATCTGTGGGTCAGTCTGGTAGAAACTCAAGCTCCATGTGCCAAACATTCAAATGTTCAAACCCAAAGAACTTTATTCTGAATTCTAGTGGCGATCCCAAATTTATAAAAGATCCCACATATGTAACTTTTGGGGAAATGTCTCACAGGACATCTAGAATATGTTCATTTGATGGAAGGGGGCAGCCATACAAAATGCAGTCTTGGGCTTGAATAATTCACTCAGTGATAAGATGTAGCTTTGATGAAGAACTGCAACATGAACAAGATGATACAGAATATGTGATACTGTCAGACCTAAAAGCTGCACCAAAGAAATGGAGAAACTACACTTGGGCTCTGTAGTAAGTGTCATGTGTTGTGATGTGTTCTCATAATCATACATGTGCGTGTGCTTGCATGTTAAGTAAATGTGCTGGGCTGGAGCTGCTGCTAAGGCTTGGAGTGATGTGTGCAGTAAATGTAGTATCTCATCATGGATGAAGCTTTGGCTTCCTCTGATGGAGCAAAGACAAACTGCTTCATTTGAGCTTGAAACCGGGAATGCATGCACAAAAACAACAAGTAACATTATTATAGTCTGTAAAAGGTTTAGGAGCAATGAATTACAATAAAGTTCAAGTAGGAAATATTAACAATGAGAAAAATACAAACATTCATTTTTTATCAGCAGAATCAATTTATTTTATACACTCTTGTCTTTTATTTTTACACAAAGCCTGGCAGTGGATGGCTTCACACACACACACACACACACACACACACACACACACACACACACACACAGATCTGGACGTTTCAGACAACATGTTTTACTTCCAGTCCACGATGTCCTGCAGAAGAAACAGAGAAAATGCCAGTGTCAGACATCTGTGTTAGTTTAACTATTCATGATTGTTTCTGTTTATTTGAGCTTGGATTCATCAAAGATGAACTTTTACAGATTTACAGATTTAAGATTTACACTTTTCCTCTGCCTCATATGAGAGGGAAATATTTTACTTTTTACTTATTTAGCTGACAATTGGAATAACTTCACATTAAATATGGGGCTTATACTGTATGTTTGTTGTAGGGTAAAACTCTTATATCACCAAAATTAATTTTCTTTCTTTCTTTCTTTCTTTCTTTCTTTCTTTCTTTCTTTCTTTCTTTCTTTCTTTCACGCATTTCTGACTTTATCTGATCTGAAAGAATGAAAAACTGGAAGTTTTTCACCTGACAGTGGAACTAAACTCAAGTCTTCTTCACTGTCAGTACTTTTTCTTTTGATTCCTGTGAACATTTACTAAAAACAGGAAAGCAGCACTTTTACTTGGGGCTACTTCTATATAAGTAAAGGATAGGCTTCTCCTACAGCTGGTAATAATCATTTTAAACAGTCTGCTGACGTACAGTGACTTGGCTGCTCCTGCTCCATTATACCGGCGTTGCTGAGGTAAGTGTCAGTAACAGGCAGGGAGTTTGTCTGGTCTGTGTGTGGACTGCCGGTCTGCTGGATAAACTGCTGCAGCTTACACTGTCTCAGCTCCTTATTCAGCTCCTCAGTCATCTCCCATCTGTCCTACAGGATGCAGGCAATATTATATTACCAACAGCACCAATGTTAGGATGAATGCATTTGGTAAGAATGCAAACTTATTAACTTTCCCATCCTTCTATTCATTCTGTCACACTTTTTTTCTTTACTTTCTCCTTATTTCTGTCATTAAAGGATAAGGTTGGCAATATTCTATATTTTTTATAGTTGAGAAATCCCATGAAAAGCCAACAATGAAATTACTCTAATAGCAAGTGTGTGTCCAAAGCCTGATGCCTCTGAGCTCCACTGTTGTCCTAAAACTATTAAAAGCACATCAATGAGCCACATTGGTGCACTGGGTGACATGTTCCTTCAACACCACGAACAAATCAAATCAAATGTAAATACTCCACCACTGAAAATAGTCCCTAACAAATTTCCTCCTGTTTGACTCACATTTGCTAGAAACTACAGTGAGCAGCTGTTATAGAAAATGACTGAGGCATTATGGACTTGGGGCTGCGTGTCATAGGCAGGCTGGGGAAGTCGGGGTGCACTGAGAGACGGACTAACACATGTTGGTTTTGGTCTTTTCATGGGATTTGTTTACCGCAACAAAAACAGAGCATATCACCAGACTCATGGAAAGTGAAAGTCACAGTGAGATGCAATGTGACTTTTATTGACATTGTTGGTTAGTTCTTCATTTCACAGCATGCAACAATTTAACAATAGATGTAACCCTGTCTAAAAATTATATATATATATATATATATATATATATATATATATATATATATATATATATATATAATGGGCTGCATCAGAAAATATGTACTGTAGGAAACAAAACAAAATGCCACCTGTATTACATTTTTTATCAAAAACTGTTCCCTGCAAACACAAAATATTTACGACGTATTTTCATTTCATTTTTTCTTACAATAATTACTCCCGGTGGATATTGAAAAACTGATTGTGGCAATTCGATTGAAACAAACTGATTTAAGGTCTGTTGCGGTTATAAAGTCTGGTGTGACCGAGCCCTTACAGGGATTATTCGATGACGGAGGAGTTATACCTGTAGCCTTTCCTCTGCAGCTTGTAGCTTCCTCTGTGTCTCTGACAATATTGCATCCAGTTTTTCTCCCTGCTGCAGGCGGTGCTGGAGCTCCTGCTTCAGGGGCCTCAGGGCCTCCTCTGGCTGCTGAATGCCTGCCAGAGAGCTCTGTCTGTGGGCTAGGTCCTGTTCTAGATGTGCAGAACGGGCTTGGAGCTCCTTGATCTGATAACTGTGATCCTCCATTGATGAGTGTATCTGGTGTAGACGTCTGTGCATATCTGTTGATAATAGTCTAGTTTTAGAAATGTCAGAGGAAGAAGTTGCTCGCCAAAAATGTAGAAAACATAACAGGTTTGAACACGTACCTTGTTCTCTGTCCATCTCTGCCTGTAACTGTTCCTCCCAGTGCTCTCTGTACATCAGCTCTGCCTCGTTCTGCCTCTGCTGCTGCTCCAGTTCCTCCAGTTCCCCTGCAGGGACCAAAGACAGACTAGAAACCAGAGCAGATGACCTCTCCCGTTCCCACACCTCTGTCTCTCTCTCCAGAGCTTGAATCTGAATCTCCAGGTCTTGTAGCCTCCTCTGTTGCTGCAGAATCTGCCTAAACGCCTCCTCTTTGGAGGAGGAAGAGGGAACTGCCTTCGCAGGGTTGAGAGGGTCTAGGAAAGAGACAGGGGAAGCTCGCAGTTCTGGGGAGGCTCGATGCGATGAGCCCCTGTTTGGTTTAGTCCTCCTGTGGGGTTTTGAGGGACCCAGACTAAAGCTGAGAGCCTTGTTTGGCTCCCTGCGTTTAAGGGGCTCTGGTTCCGATGGTCTGGGCAGGGGAAGACGTCTCTCTCTGGTGGGTGTGACCCCACCTTGACCATCACTGAGGCTGGGACCGGTCCTCTGCAGAATGAACTGGACCTCTGAAGCCAGCTGTCCCAGCTGAGCCACATGCTGAAGAGGACAGTCATCAGCAACTAGCTGTCTCTCAGTCCCTCTCAACTTCAAGATAAGAATGTAACGGCCTGTCTGACCTGCAGAAAATACAGATACATAAAGGATTTAGATTTAACAGCACGCTATATTTCAACTGGCAAACAGCTGAATGTCGAGTAAACGTTGTCTTGCTTACGTGAGCCAGTGCATTATTGGTTTAAAAAAGAAAATTGAAGGAGGGATGAACTATTTAACAGTGACAATAAAAATGGCGGATTCTTTAAAAAAAGAATCATCAGAATAAAGCAAGAATGCAGTTTACAGTGGTGCCAGTGGTATCATGTTAACAATGCTGCAGGAACACGTCTGTACTGGTGTGTCGCAAAGTAACTGGTAAAGTCTTAACTGGTCTCCACCAGAGTTTGCAGTGTTCACAATACAAATCCGTGCAATACAAAACTGTAGGGCAAAGTGAAAGCGACGTACTGATGATGTTGCTATTCGAAGAGCGTAAAGTGAAGATAAAAATATAAAGTTTTTCCTAGGACGCCACTAGAGATAAGGCTGTAAAATCATTAAAATCAGGGTTTATCTCATTGGGAAAATGAGATAAAATCGTACAGTAATCAGTCATTCAGATATTTCATGTTTAGTAGACATTTTGACCTGAGGATGGTGCTACAGGAAAGCTAACGTAGTGTCCAAAATGGACAGTGTTCCTCCTCTGGGGAACATGAATGCTCTCAGTGAATTTTGTGTCGTCAATTGTGTGAGCAAAAATAATAGAAAGATTTTAAAAGAAAAGCAAAATTTCAAAACTCTAAACATTACTTAAAATGTGTTTATTAGGATATGTGAAAATTGAGTGACTCACCAATTGCCTGTGCAAGAGCGATGACGACATCCTGGCAGGAAGTGTTTAGCGATAGGCCACACACCACCCTGACCACACCGTCCACCCACACCTTCAGCTCCATCACTCACCTTCAGTACCACCAGTGACCTGCAAGGAGACAGACGGACACATCAGTAAACTGTACTTAACCTATTTATTTAAAGATAAAATATAATCAATTATATAATACCTTGAGAGAATATAAATTTGTCAGCTGTCAGAAATTCATACTGTCGTATTTCTCCTTTTAAAATCTCTGGTTGTACTTGACTTTGTTGGCAGTGCTGCAAATCAGTGGGCAAGATTGATAAATGGCAATATTGGATTTTAATGATTTCTGCATCAGTGTGATAAAGTACTTTGATTTGCAGTGGTGGAACAAGTACTCAGACTCTTTACTCAAGTAAAAGTATCAACCGTGCAAATTTACTAGTTACTAATAAAAGTCATGCATTCAAAGTAATATCAACAAAATGTACTTAAAATATCAAAAGCAAAAGTACTTATGATGCAAAATACTATAGCTGTTAAATGAATGTCGAGCAGTAAAAAATACAGTATTTCTCTCTATGTGGTGGAGAGCGTAGTGGTAGTAAGTAAAGTAGGCCTACAAGTATCTCAAAATGTATTTTACTTAATTATGGTAGTTGAGTAAATGTACTTAGTTACTTTCCACCAATGTTGACTAACAATAACAGTAACAGTCATTCCAGCTTTCCAGCTATTTTATTGATAAACAGTTAATTTAATTTCCAGAAAATGTGCTATATATATTATAACACAAATATATCTATATTACAATATAACTTGATAGTGGAGTTTTTCCACACCTTCTCAATACTTTTAATGTTTTTATTGAGTTTAATTAGTGTAGTAATAACTTGTGTTCTGTCTCTTTAAGAGAACAGCGGTGGCGCCGCGTGCTGGAGAGACGGTTGCTAACGTCGTTATGCTAGGAGGGAAACAGAAGCTAGCTAGTTCATTCCTAATTAACAAGTGTGGAAAGACAAAAACGGAGAAAATAACGCGTTTTGACAAATGTCAACCTTTTTATTTACAATCTAAGGAGAGCTTTGGAGTTTCCGTTCTGTCTGTGTTGCTGAATGCAGTTTTTTGGTCGAGTTTTTAAAGAGGACTTGGTGAGTTTTTTACATTGTTAACAGTAAGTTAAGTAGCCATGTTAATTTGTTTGCTAGTTTTTCAAGACAAATGGCTCCATTCAGCCAAACCTGGACCAAAAAAACCCAAATTACCTGGATGGATAGATACCACTAGAGGCTGTTGAGAAAATAGGAGGCTAATTTTAGTTCCCCTCCTTGAAGCATTAAGTTCTACAACACAATAATACCCTAAATAATTAATATACATCAAATCAAGTATGTTGTCTGTGTTGCTGACAATTTCTTTTTTATTAGATGAATGTATGATTTTCTAAACACTGAAATTCCTGTCCATGTGTAATGATTTATGTAACTACAGTAACTTATGGTACAGGAAAATGTGTTTGTCTTTGAATTTAAGAAGCAACACTGAAAAATCCCTGTAATGATAAACTTTATTGACTTACAGAGTACAGTGTGACGGCTACATGTATTTAATAAACTCAGAAGAGAGAATCCTACAAACAGCTGTAAGCAACAGACAAAACATTCAGCAGCACGAGGAGACATTACTGCTGAGCCTCATGTTACAGACGCTGCCTTAATCGTACTAAAAGTTGTATTTTTATGGACATTTCAATTTGTAATTGATGTGAAATTGTAGAGCAAAGTAAATGAAGCATAACTTGACATAAATGAAAGGCGTTTTGTTGGTTATTGGTGAAACCTGTAACTCCAGGTCATCCACAGCTGTTAACTGTGGCAGAGTATTAACATACAAAGGTTTTCATAGTCGTATGACTTTGTTCTCAAAATATTACAACTTTTTTCCCGTAAAATTGTGACTTTATCCCCATGACATTACAACCCTTTTTTCAATAATATTTTGACTCCTAAAATCTCTCACTATTTTACCTTCACAGTGGCCTTAATACTCCACCACAAGTTACCACAAGTTACATGAGAAAATGTTTGGGTAAGATTTGGGTCAACCGACCTTGTAACTGCATTTTAGTTTCCCTCTGCAGATATTGTCTGAATAACCAAATGAAAAACATTGGTAGTAAACATTTTGCTGACATTTGATATAAAAAACAACAGTAATTAAGGCATTATTATATATTCCCACAGAAAACATATTTCTTATCCAAAATATTTGTATAAACATAATTTGTGACTTTTCTTTTCTCTTTCCTCACATACTGAATTACAAGGGAAAAAATAGAGCCAGACTTCTTGCAAAAAAACAAAACAAAAGGTAAATGCTAACATCCATTATGTAACTTCAAGACAAACACCTGCCTGTTTGAAAGCAGCTGACACATTAGCAAATACATTTTCTTTACAGTACGCCTTGTCCCCCCCCACCTCCTGTTTACATTCAGAAGCAGGAGAATTGATCTGGAGAGACCAGTTCTGACTTCAGACTATGTAGTTCTGATTTCTGCATAAAACAAGGTGTGGAATTAACAGAATACTTTTACTCAAGATATGCACTTGTTTTTTACTCAATATTTCAAACTTTCTACTTTTTCTTCACTCTATTGTAGAGGAAAATTTATCTGACAACAGGAGTTGCTGGTTGTTGAACATTAGATAAGATCATAAAATATCATTGACTGGGGATGAATGGAGACCTTGTACTCTTCAAACAAAACACAGCACACAGTAAATACACTGTTAAAACTCACTGCGCAGTTTCAGTAAACCAAACTCTTCAGTCAGCTGAAGCTGAATACTCAGTTTCTAACCAAACTCTGAATAATCTAATCATATGTTTGCTCATTAGCAGACTTCCCAGCATGCAGCACATTTGACATAATTCATTTTGAAAGTATGCAAGTCAAGGTGATCGTTACGGAAATGATAATGGAGCTCTGGAAATCTAGATAGAAATGCAATTCTGTGTTTTACCAGGAATCTACAGACTTTAAAGACACTTTACACCCTCACATTTTGTTGAAACACCCAAAAGAGTTTCTTTGTGAAAACACAAACTGTATTGACAGTGTTTTGTGGTTTATTAAAACTGATGTTATTTTCGTTGTGTAGTAAAGAAGATAATTAGGTAATATGTTATACAATGTTCTTAAGAAGGTGGAAGATTTAATATCTCTCTCAGTATTTGACCTAGTAATATTGCCAAATGACTTACATGATGACATGTAAGACTGGCAACACATTTAAACAACAAGGTGCATAACCTCGTCAGTGGACACTTTGTCTGCACCAGACATTTTTCTGAAAGAACCCTCAGAGTGATCAGTTCAACACACCAGGCAAGTTTAAGTTTTGCACAAGGAACCAGGTGTAGTGTGACAGTGAAGTGTGTGAAGGTTTGTGTCTGTGTAGTTTCCCCGTGTTTGCAGAAGAAGACACACAGGTTTGCTGAAGGCAGGAATGTGGCAGAACACGCCGACATTCCTGGAGGACTCAGACTCCACCCACACATACCTCCTCTCTCTGTTTACTAACCTCCACTCAGTATCACCATCATTCAGAAGATAATCAATAGGAATTAAAAGTCCTCAAAACTTTGGAAACTATCACTACAACTGTGGTCACAGTGCGCCTCATGTTCCTGATAGAAAAATACATTTTTCCCTCATAAGAAATTTTTTTCTTGAATGAAAAAAACATTTCTGAAATGAAAATGATGGAAGTAAACAATCAGCATATTCAGTTTAATTTGAAGATTTTTTTTCTAGATACTATAGATTCTTTCTGGTGCATTATCTCTATTATAAATGAATTGTATTCTATGCTGTTCAACTCAAGTTAACTCACTATCACAATCTATGACTTTTAAACTAAGACTCAATATGAAAGGAGTGCTTTTATGTAAATGTTTATTTTCAACTTGCTGTATTTTCTTTTCTGTACCTTTAGCCTTGACAAGAGAAGATCCTGCACACTGCTCTTTCTCAGCATCACAATTTATTTATTGTACTACTAACGTTTCGGTCCCTCTGGACCTTCGTCAAGAGTGTTTGACACTCTGCTAAACGTTAGTAGTATGATCAATAAATTGCTGAGCAAGAGCAGTGTGCGGGATCTTCTTTTCTCATGACTGAAACAATACTTTCCACACACACCTGCATCTAAGATAATTGGATGTGCGAATATCTCCCTGATAAAGAAATCTGTACGTTTAGCAAAAATCCTCTGGGTTTGTGTCTGATCTGTCTGTTGCAAAATGTTTGAACCTAATTAAAGTATTCTGCCAGTTAAGTAAAGAAGCTCTGGTGCCATCATGTACAATGATACTGTTCAGAAATTCAGACAGAAATGAAGGTAAAGATGAATGAATAGGCCCGTAAACAAGTCAACTGCTGTTTACATTAGAGACAAAAATCACAAATGAAGCCTTTTCCCTCCTGAAGAACTAACTCGTTCAGATTTTTACATAATAATTAGCGTCAGTCCAACCAGGTTACAGGGTCGTTTGAGCTCAGAGAGGAATTTTAACTCACCTGTTAGTTCAAACTTCTCTCAGTTTCATTGATGGTCCTTGTCCTTTCTCACTGTTGTGTGTTCAGGCTGGTGGGCAGCTGAGAGGCTGTGACCCAAATATTCACCTACAGACACACTTCAGTGAAGTGAAGAGGAGGAGTGAAGCAGAGGAATGCAGCGTTTCTGGATGTGCTGCATGAACAGTGATGTCACTCAAAGTGTTGGGAGGTAATTAAGTTCATTTACCCGAGTACAATGTTAGGCTTTCTTCCACTTTCACCTCAGAAGAAAATATTGTACTTTTTACTCCTCCACATTTATCTTAAGTGCTGAATTTACTCTTTTTGTTTTTTTTACAGATTTAGATTGTACTCTTAGCATGAGATAAAAATGTTGCAAATGTCATCTCTTTCTTTCATTTCTCACATCTTTCGTTTTTCCTTCCATTCCTTCATGAAAATCCCCAAGACAGGGTTTTAATCTGACAGTCAAACTAAACTCTACTCTTCTTCACTATCAGTAGTTTTGCTTTTGATACGATACGTACATTTAACAAGTTTCAGCATCAGACCTTTACTTGTAATGTATTCTTCCACTATGATACTGCTGCTTTTTATATTAGTGAAAGGTTTGAGTATTTCTTCCACTACTGCCTCTGTCTCCAAACAGTGATGTCACTGTGACACTGAAACCGGGCCCCTCCCACTGTGCGTAAAAGATAAAACCTCAGAGGAGTGGCTTCCTCCATATTTCCAGCACTCCACTCTGCAAGCTATGTGTACATGTTTGTGTCTGTGTGAAATTGTGCTGAGGATTAACTCAGCTGGTTACATTACAGCATCAAACAAAGACAAGCAGACCTACACAAACACACACACACACACACACACACACACACAGCATTTCAGCTGCAAAATGTGCATGAATTAAATTAACTGTAAATTAAAGTTTCCACTCCTCATTGCTGGCAGTTAGATGTAGTATAAAAGTAACCACAGCTGCAACTAATGATCATTTTTGTTATCGATTAATCTGCAGATTATTTTCTCAATTAAGCAATTAATCGCCTTGGTCCATAACATGAAAATAGTGAAATTACACATCATAATATTCAAATTCCCTGATAGTTCAGCTAGTCAGATGCTACGTGGCACAGCAACAGCTAACTGCTCAACTTCCAAGTAAAGACAAAGAAGATCCTCTTAGGAAAGTAATCATTATCACTCTGCAGTCATGAATGATGTTATTTCTTCGACTTGTGGATGGTGATTTATAAAAATAGTCATTTTCTGTAGTGGTGTGGCTAAACATGCTGACTAGCTGTGTTTTTTGAATAGATTGGAGTAATGTGTTGATGTCAGTCATAGTAGAAGGGAATTAAACCAAAAATGAAATGTTGATCTGACAAAATCATTACTGATGGATATAGTATTGTTAAAATATTGCAGTTTTATTGACTGTTTTAGGGATGCACGATATATCTGCAATTATATCGGTATCGGCCGATGTTAGTCATTTTTTCACATATCGGCATCGGTCCTATGAGCAAAACTGGTCCGATGTGAACAACCGATGATTATTTCCATCTAGCTGCTGTCGTATGTTTTTGTGTGTGTGTGTGTGTGTGTGTGTGTGTGTTTTTGTTTTGTTTTTTTGGCCACACGGAGTTTGTTTGCGCATGTGACAGTGACGCAGCACAGGATTGTGGGTTACGTTACTTGCAGGAGAGAAGCAATGTCAGTGGTCTGGGTATTTTTCACGGTGTCAAAAGAAGACACTCGATTTGCAGTATGCAATACTTGCAAGGGCGAAGTAATGCAATTATTGTAGGTGATTTTAATATTCATGTAGATGTAGGAAATGATAGCCTTAGTGCTGCGTTTAACTCATTATTAGACTCAATTGGCTTCTGTCAGAGTGTACATAAACCCACTCACTGTTTTAACCACACCCTCGACCTTGTTCTTGTCTATGGCATAGAAATTGAACATCTAATAGTCTTTCCACAGAATCATTTTTTATCAGACCATTATTTAATAACTTTTGAATTCCTATTACTGGACTACACGCCATTAGGCAAACATTCCTACACTAGATGTCTATCTGATGGTGCTGTAGCTAAATTTAGGGAAGTGATGCCATCGGCATTTAATTCAGTTCCATGTCTCAATGTAACAGATGACTCCTATGCTAACTTTAGTCCCTCCCAAATTGATCATCTTGTTGATAGTGCTGCGGGCTCACTACGAATAACACTCGACTCTATCGCCCCTCTAAAAAAGAAGATAATAAAACAGAGGAGGTTAGCTCCATGGTATAACCAGCAAACCCGCAAACTAAAACAAACATCGCGAAAACTTGAAAGGAAATGGCGTATCACCAATCTGGAAGAATCACGTTTAGCCTGGCAAGATAGTCTTAAAATCTATAGGAAGGCCCTCCGTAATGCTAGAGCAGCCTACTACTCATCATTAATAGAGGAAAATAAGAACAACCCCAGGTTTCTGTTCAGCACTGTAGCCAGGCTGACAGAGAGTCACAGCTCTGTTGATCCATGTATTCCTATAGACCTCAGTAGTAACGACTTCATGAGCTTCTTTAATGATAAAATTCTAACTATTAGAGACAAAATTCAGCACCTCCTGCCCTCAGTTGGTACTGACTTATATTCAAACACAGGAACCTTAGAAACAACTGTAAAACCTGATGTACATTTAGACTGCTTTTCTCCCATCAATCTTAATCAGCTAACTTCCATGAGTTCCTCATCTAAGCCATCAACGTGTCTCTTAGACCCCGTCCCAACTAGGCTGCTTAAAGAAGTTTTACCCTTAGTAAGCACTTCTTTACTAGATATGATCAATCTGTCCTTATTAAAATCTATGTGCCACAGTCCTTTAAAGTAGCTGTAATTAAACCTCTTCTTAAAAAGCCCACTCTTGATCCAGCGGTTTTGTCTAAGATCCTTGAGAAAGCAGTCGCCAATCAGTTGTGTGACTTTCTACACAACAATAAGCTGTTTGAGGATTTTCAGTCAGGATTTAGAGCATCATAGCACAGAGACAGCACTGATGAAAGTTACAAATGACCTTCTAATTGCATCTGACAAAGGACTTGTCTCTGTACTTGTCTTACTAGATCTTAGTGCTGCATTCGATACCATTGACTATCACATTCTATTACGGAGACTAGAACATTTAATTGGCATTAAAGGCAAAAAGCTGGTTTAAATCCTATTTATCAGATCGATATCAGTTTGTATATGTTAATGATGAATCCTCTATGCACGCCAAAGTTAGTCACGGAGTTCCACAAGGTTCTGTGCTTGGACCAATTCTGTTTACCTTATATATGCTTCCTTTGGGCAATATTATTAGGAAGCACTCCATAAATTTTCATTGTTATGCAGATGATACCCAATTATATTTATCGATCAAGCCAGATGAAACTAATCAATTAGCTAAACTTCAAGCATGCCTGAAGGACATAAAAACCTGGATGACCTGCAATTTTCTGATGTTCTGAAGTTATTGTACTTGGCCCCGAACACCTTCGAAACACATTATCTAAAGATATAGTTTGTCTAGATGGCATTGCCCTGGCCTCCAGCGACACCGTAAGGAATCTTGGAGTTATCTTTGATCAGGATATGTCCTTTAACTCCCACATAAAACAAACTTCAAGGACTGCCTTTTTTCACTTACGTAACATTGCAAAAAATCAGGCACATCCTGTCTCAAACAGATGCAGAAAAACTAGTCCATGCATTTGTTACATCTAGGCTGGATTATTGCAACTCTCTATTATCAGGCTGCCCCAATAAGTCCCTTAAGACTCTCCAGCTGATCCAGAATGCTGCGGCACGTTTACTGACAAGGAACCAGGAAAAGATATCATATTTCTCCAATACTAGCTTCTCTACACTGGCTCCCTGTAAAATCCAGAATAGAATTTAAAATCCTTCTCCCTCACCTTCAAAGCCACTAAATGGTCAGGCACCATCATATCTTAAAGAGCTCATAGTACCCTATTGCCCACTAGAGCACTGCGGCTCCCAGAATGCAGGGTTTCTTGTGGTTTCCCTAGAGTCTCCTAAAAGTAGAATGGGAGCCAGAGCCTTCAGCTATCAAGCTCCTCTCCTGTGGAACCCAGATCCCAGTTTGTGTCACGGGGCCAGGACAACCTCCTCACATTTAAGAGTAGGCTTAAGACTTTCCTCTTTGATAAAGCTTATAGTAGGGCTGACTCAGGTGAGCCCCTGAGCCCCTTGGATTATGCTGCTATAGGCCTAGACTGCCGGGAGACTTCCTATGATGCACTGAGCTCCTCTCTCCTCCTCTTCCTCTCCATCTGTACGCCCTCATATCCCATCAATGCTTGTTACTAATTCACTTCTTCCCGTAGTTGTGTGCTTTCTCTCCCCTTTCTCTCTCCTTCTGTTGCTTTCTGCAGGTGTTTCTGCCTCCGGAGCTGTAGGGTCTGGATCTATGGTTGCACCTGCTGCCCCCGTGCTCCTCCTCTGTACCCGCTGCTGCAGTTGCTGTTGCTATTATTATTAGTGTTGCTGCTATAATGTTGCTCTTAGTATTGTTTCTGTTGGTGTTGACAGCCATGCCATTGCCGCGGTCATATCGGTGCATCCCTAGACTGTTTGTTATATTGGACTTTTTGTGGAGTAATTGAGCTCTTTTATTCTGCATTTGACTGCCCTTTGTCTGGAAAGCATTTTGTGCTTCTGGCCTCTGTTCATTGTGGACTTCATGTGCTTTGAGCGCCCCCTTGTGGCTGTTTCCCCAAGTGGTCAGTAAGTGGTGTGTTAGTGCAGCAAATCTGCCAGTGATTTCCTGCTGTGGGTTAGAGTTAATAACACAGCAGGGAGTTATTAATGTGTGTGCAGTCTCTGATTTCTTGTGCTCTCAAGTGGCAGAAGGCTGAATTGCACTCAGTTCTATCACTGTATGCTGCACTGTGTATTTATACTACAGATAGTCTGTAATCTTCTGCAGATTTTATGAATAACATAAAATAACATTATGTCCAAATTAACAGAGCATCTGCTGGTGTCCAGTAGCTCATTTTCTTAAAGGATTGGATCACTCAAAATTGCAGAAAAAAACATTTTCTCACAAACCTCTTTGTGACATGTAGCCAGTTCCACTGAGACAAATGGAAATTCATTTCTGGAGATCACAGCATTGAAAAGTCCAGAAAGAAATAACCGACAGGAAACACTGTAAACAGTTTTCATCTGGTTTGTAGAAATCAGTTCCAATTAGAACAGCTGAGAATATGTTCTGTGGATTGTCCGGAGTAACTCAGGAAGACATAAGACATTTTTTTTCATTTTTCAATGCTGTGAGCAGCACAAATTAAATTCCATTCATTTTGGTAGCAGAAATCTCGGAGATATATCTCAAAAACTGGAGAAATTAAATTAAAGATATAGAGATGCATAATAACATATATTTGTAAAACTATAAAATTGTATTTTCTAACATTGTGTCCTAATTGTATATAATGTAAATCTAATCTGTTTGAGACTGTAGTGTAATAATGGATAACTGGTGTCTCATAATGCAAAGCACAATGGAAATACAGGAACTACTGACAGCTGGAAACAGTGATTGTTGACAGTAGTGCAATACCTTTGGTTATAACTAAAATAGATTTGTAGAAAAAAAACTTTATTCCCAATATTCTTATTGAAATTGACAATAGTGACATTCTTTATTATATATTTCAAAATGTTTTTAACATTTTCTTTACATACATCATCATTATCACTAGTCATTGTGCACATAACTTTACTGCTTATCAACTTGAATAAAGGAAAATAATCAACATTTGTAATCAACAGAAATCAAACACAAATCAGTAGAGAAAATGTGAACACATACACAGACAGCTTCCAGCTTTTCCACTGTAGCTTGATTAACTCGTCATCTGTCTGAAAGAATCAGTCAGAAGTTCAACATGATCAACAGACAGAAGATGCCACAGTATTCTCTGCTGTTGGCTTGTTTACACCATATTTAATCATCAGCAACAAAATCACTTACATCAACATGTACATTTCTTATTCACTGACTTTTATCAAATACACATTCAAAGATACAAATATTTTGCATGTACCTATTAGAAATAAAACAGTACAAATATTAAAGACATATTAGAAAATATCTGTTTCACATGGCCTTTGTGCTTCAACATCAACAGCATCAGCATCACTATCTTTAGCACTAGTCATTGTGAACTGAGCTGTGTAGCAGAAGATGAATGAGGGAGAAACTTCTGTAATCATCAAAAAACTAAACACACAAAATAATAAAAACATAAAACAATAAGGACAGAGATAAAACTATTTCCAGCTTTCTTACTTTTTTGTTACTTGTTCAACACATCATCATGTTTCTGATAGAATACAAATCATCATTAACAACATGAAAGGATGCCACAGTGTGTGCACATACATTACATTACTGTACATTTCAACTAACGCTGATTTATTTACTTGTTCAGGTTACATTTAGCAAGAAGTATTTAAAAGTAAAAACAAAGCAAGTCATTTGGATCAATATTTGTTTTTCACTGACTGGTATCAAACAATTTCGTCTTTATAGTTTTTCTTTGTAAAACATGATTTTGAAAGTAACAATTAGAAAGCCAACTGTGAAGCAATGAATGAACCATGCTGACATATCCATTACAAAACATCTCTTTTTCCACATGGTCTTTGTAGTAAATCCTCATTATCATGTCATCATCATTATTGTGCACACTGGTTATAATGCACACAGCCATATAACAATATGAACAAAGAAAAATAAAAGAGAGTTAAAATAAAACAGTTGAAAAACAACAAAAAAAGAAACATGACCCCAGTTTTCTGGTCTTTGAACAACATCATCATTTTCATGGTCAGCATCATAACTGCACCTCAGTCATTACACATGCAGGCATATGACAACTTAAAAAAGAATAAAACATTTTCTAATGATCACAAACCAAAAAATAAAAGGTAAAAAAACAAAAGATGATCTCTCTTTTTAAAAATGATCTTAGTGCATAGTTTTCTTTTATCATTTTCAACATCATTATTGTGCACACCAGTCATTATGCATGAGAGCCGAAAACTGAAAACAAAACTGTTTAAAAAAAGTCAAAAAAATAAAAAACTATTTCCAGCTCTTCAACTTCTCTGCAACTTGTTCAACTCATCATTTGTCATTCATCATGTTCAGCAGACCAAAGGATGCCACAGTTTCCACTGTCAGTCGCTGGTTTAGTCCTTATTTGAGTTTGAACCACAAAGTCAGTTACATTAACAAAACAACAGACACTTAAAAATAAAACATAAAATCTTGTATTCTGTTCTACTTAAATTATTTCATGCACAGGTTCCAAAATATCTGATATGTTTTTCATTACACTGAATTAGACTGAAGACTTCTACTTTTCTAAGTAAAGATGAGGGTTCAGCCAAGTTGATAATTTCCCTCTGTTTGATCTGTCTTCAATTTGACAGATTGTTCTGCTGAATGCTTGAACATGTTCAGTCCCTGTAACCTTTTGCTCTTCTCCAAAGTGTCCATTTGTCCATGTTTAAATGTTTGAAGATATTTGTCAGGATTGTTCGTTGTTCACTTCATGTTGAAGGCAGCTTTTAAGCCTTTCAGTGCTCGTTTCTTTGTGATGCTCCTCCAGGCCTCTGGAACATCAGCTGGCTTGGCCTCAAATTCTTGAGCAAATCTGTCATTGTACTGTACCAGGACATACTTCCAGTAGTTAGATGCCTCTATGGTGGGGTCTGGAGGAATGTGCCAGTCTGGATAGTACGTGGTGTACTCTTTGTAAGGATGCCACTCCCCTTTAGTGTCTGTGTTTCTGAATTGAAGGTCACTTTGCACATCCGTTGTACACAGTGTTTCAACCAGCTTGTCAGTGTCCATATCCCCAAACCCACCAAGACCTTGTGGTCGATGAACAGCTGCATGATGTTGCTTGTGGTCTTTGCCTCCAGCCTCACAAGGAACATAGCAAAATGGACATTGTTGTCCACAGCCAAACACCCGCTTGAAAAGCTCATCTTGTGGTTTGATTGGAAGTTTGTTCAGAGTCTCAGTGATGTCTGATCTGGTGTCTTCAGAGTTTGAGAATTCCTCCTGCAGCTGCTCCTTTAATTCTCTCACTGATGTAATGAGGCTCTTTGTGAATGGATGGCATGTGCTTTGGATTTGAAACAAGGTGGTTTTTTCAGCCTCCACTGAAATTGAGATGTCCTTGATCAAATATTTGCGCATGTTGTTGATGAGCTCTGTGATGCTTTCCTGGTCATCTGGCAGCAGAACACCATCCTCTCCTTTTGAGGCTTGTTCTGTTGCTTCTGTTATTTTTTTAACTATGACCTGCAGATTCTTATTTTTCAGTTTGCACCAAGTCTTGTCTTCTGACATTTTTTGCAGGATGTGCTGAAATATCCAATCCTTAACATATATTTCATACTTACAAATGTACTTGACAAAACTCTCAAAGTCTTCCTTTTGCAGCAACTCTTTCTGAATGTTGAACTGAAAAAAGGAGCGGGAACTGTACTCTGCTGAATGGCAACTTGTCAAAATTTCATCCACAATGTCTATTCCCAGAGATCTACTGATGTACTCTTCAACAGCAGGTTTGATACAACATCTGACAAAGTCATTTGCTTTGCGTTGGCAGTGATCTCTCTGTTTGTATAAATCAAGAAAGTCTGACAAGTACTGAGTCTTGTACTTTTCCAGCTGAAGTCGAGAATCATTGTCTGACATGAACTTTTGGTGCATTTTTAGGAATTCCCTTGAGGCAATGCCACAAATGTGAAGTTTCAGGTCAATCTCAAACTGTGTATTTGTTTTGTAGCGCATGTAGCTTTGTTTAAGGGATTCATCTATTTTTTCCAGAAGATCCCTTGTGAAAGAGTCATGGTAATCTCTATTTGTGTTTGTTTTATCAAGAACAAACTGTGTGGAAATCTCAATGATACTGTCTGCAAAGTTCTGTAAATCGCACCTCCACATATTTTGAACCTTATGCATAATAGAGTCCATATGGTCACTTCTTGTCTTAAATTGACCCTTCCCAATTTCCTTGAGCTCATCAATGTTTTGCAATTTTTCATTTACATTTCGATTTGAGAAATTTTTTCTCAATTGGTTCAGAATGCATGTAGGTATATCTCGTTCTGTCAGGCCTGGTACATTTATAGTGGCTTGATCCCACATCTTTTCAAACTCATGTGTCAGCTGTTCATCAGACAGTGTGGAGTCTTTGCAGTCACTCAGGAGCTTCATGACCCGCTCTTCGATCACGCCTCTGCATTTCCTCTGTATGTTCTGAGCCTTTTTTGAACCTATTTTTAGCTCAAGGATGCAATCCAGTTTAGTCCACACAGAATTTTTGATTTCATTTGCAAGACTGTTGATACTGTTGAGAAAGTCCATTTTGTATTTCTCTATCAGATTTACATGTCTGTCTTTCCTTTTGTAGTAGTCCTGAAGTTTCTTCTTCATTATTGTTTGTTGGAGTTCTGTTTTGTGGGACAGCTCTGATTTTTTTATTGCAACCAATCTGTTCCAAGTTTCCACCTGAGAGTCATTGTCAGCATTTAAGATTTCCAACTCTGCATCTGTCTGCCTGGAGAGAATCTCTTTTCTGAACTCCCATTCCCATTGACTGAACTCTTTGCAAAGGTTGTCGTATGCATGAGCCACAAGAGTGTTTCTGAAACTAAAGATGAAATTCTCATATTTGACTGCTTTCCAGAGACTTCTCATCCATTCTAGAAACTCTGGGATCTGTGAGACTTCATTGCTTCTGTCTTCTGTCACCAAAAGGTTTTTCTTGAAATCTGCTACAGCTTCACTGTAACCTGTGTTCACTGGTGCCATTGGTGGGGTCCCGTGCCAAAGTCCTGGGATGTTCCAGTTGTTTTTTTCTATGTCATAGTCCAGCACATCTGTGAAGGCGTTTATAGATGGCTGCTTTTCCATTTCAGCTGCAATTTGAGTCATTTCATTGAGTTGGTCCAAGAGATGTTTTCTTTCTGTCATGCTCTTGGTATGAGCTGAAACTCCACCAACATTCTGGTGCACAAAATGACAAACTGGCTTTTTTCCAATTTGCTTCATTCTCAAGAAAGCATGAGCTGTGATTTGCAGGACATCTTTCATTTCTGTTGAGTTCTCCATTGCGATGTTGATAATGGTGACATCACTTAAACCAATGACAAAGGTTGCCAGCTGGTTGTCATGTTCATAACTGTCCTCTAGTTGTGCCAAATCAGGAGATTTTAGGCCCTCTGTGTCAATGAGAAGTATAAAGTCAAAATTCAAGTCACTTTGAATATCCTCACCTACTCTGAGGAAGAGTATGAAAGCTCCTCTTGTGCATCTGCCGCTGCTGACAGGAAACTGCACAGCAAACATGGTGTTGAGGAGTGTTGACTTCCCGGTACTTTGAACACCCAACACAGTCAGTACCAACAGTCTGCTCTTCTCTCCAACCTTCTTGTGAAGCTCCATTAGCACATCTGTCACCCATCTCTCTGGGATGTTGGAAGCATCTCCATCCAAGAGCTCTAAAGGATATCCATCCAACAGCATTTCAGCAGCCAAACCAGGGAGATGAGACATTTTATCAGCACTTTCTTTTGACTGCAAGGAAACCTCATAGATCAGTCCCATCTCTCTCAAGTAATGCTCTATTCCTAAAGAGCTATCCAGCAAAGCCTGATCCAACTCTGCAATGAGTTTTGCATCTTTCTGCTTGCATTGCTCTTTAAATTTGTTACGCAGCACAGTCAGTTTGTTCCGAGAATGTGTATTAAACTTGAATTTCATCCACTTAAGGAAAAAATCTCTTTTCTCTTTGTCGCTTGTGGATAAGGTTTCAATAAAACTCTTCATTCCTTTGGACAGTTTTTGTTTGCTTTGCTCCTCCCTAATTTTTTGTTTTTCTGCCTGTAGTTGAGATTTATATTCTTCAAGGCCTGAGACACCAACTTCTTTCATTCTACATTCCTCCTTCTCTAACTGCGATAACCTTTTCCAGTTATCTCCTTGCAAAGGAAGTTGTTGTTTCTTGTAGTGTGGTATACTTCGCACCCCAATGCCATCCATGATCTCTTCAGCTGCTTTCTTTTGTTCTTCAGTTTTGCTTTCGTCCACAAACAGACCAAGTTCAACAGCTTTGTCAAGCATATTTACAATGTTCATTGTGGTTTTTACATCTAACAGGGATGTCTTGATGGCTGCACAAAGTTTATTTGAAAACTCTGCAACATTTACCCTTGGGTCTTTGGTTTTCACACTGCTGTTTGGTAAATCTAATTCTTTCAGTGTTGTCTTGACAGACATCATGTCCTCTCTAACATTCCCCTCCTTGCGGTTCACAACTAAGAACAGTTTGGATTTCACATCTTGAAGAGAAGTCAGAATATTGTGCTCATCTTCTTCAACTTTGTCCAGGAATACAAAGGTAGCAGTTGACACTTGAAAAAGGAAACTGAACTGTGTGAGTGACTCACAAATGTCTCCTCTCAGATTGGCGAAGGCAATTGGCTCTGGAAATATGTCAAGATTTTCTCTGCCACAGGGAAGGAACCAGCAAACCTCTACCAATCCATTTGCAATTTTTCTTTTAACTGCTCCTCCTTCCATATCTCTGTGTATGAAGATATTGTGATTCTGCTGGCCACGGCTGAGAATATGATTCAAAAACTGGGACTTGGATAATCTACAGTTTTTCAGCCTCACAAAGGAGTAGAATGGTATATTTGCTTGAACAATGTTATCTTCAACAAACCCTCTTGATTCAGACAAATCATGCGGACACCACTCTTTGACAATGTCTCTCAGAGCCCACAGCATCAGGGTACACTGGCTGTTATTGCCATGGGGCAACAGCAGTGGGACAGAAAACTGGCACATTGACATCTTGAGGGTCATTTCCTGTTGTAAGAAGCTGTCAGCACAAAGAAAGAGTGCTACTATGAGGTCGAGAGGGTTAACCTCATTATTGTCTGCAGAGTCATCTGCAGCATCAAGGTCAAAGAGATCATTGTTATCATCATCATCATCATCATCATTGTTTGATAATTGTGTACAGCTCCTGCATTCAGCATTGATTTTAAATAGTTTTCTGAGAAAACACCATGGTATTTCCTCCACTGATAAAACAGCTTCTTCATAGATGCTGTTTTTGTTGATCTCCAAGAGAGACCGAAGAGTGAGCTTGTTGGGATGGAATTTCTCCAGTCCAAGTTTGGAGAGAAAGTTGAATAGGACTGTTAAAGAGAAAGAGAAGATCACTTTTAGAAATGAATAAGTGGTAGCCCCTATTGGATTGGATGTGGACGTATGTGTGATTTATACAGAATTACATGCTTAGATTTTTCCTCAATGAATAACAGCAGGGAGCAGTGACTTTGTAACTTCCTCTAAAACCATAAATTGACATTTTTACATTCCTGTTTGTGTTAAGATACAATTTGTGAGCTTTAGAAGTGTTGCTAGGCAGATCTTGGCGATCGGATCATATATTGACGATTGAAGGGATGATCAACAGTTGTTTTTTCCTACACTGATATTAAGGCAGTTATAACTAACTTACTATCAGAACTACTATGTTACAAAAATTATCTCTAGAATGTGCGCCCTACTGTGCATTTAGAGATGTTTCTGGTGGAGCGGCATGTCCGTCTGCTGGGCCCCATTAATCAGCACGACGTGTGCAATTTTTTTGAAGCTGGATATAATTTGTAGCATCTTAAAATATTATTTTATTTGAGTAAATTTTAAGGCTTGTGTCATATAAACACGGCTGTTCCTCAAACAAATTGATGAGGTGAACTCTGCCATTTCGACCAGCTGACAGTTTGTTACTGACTTGACCATCTGATTTTGCAACGAGCTGATTGGCTGTTGAAACAGGTGACGTGCCTTACATTCTAAAATCAGCCACTGGCGACTTGACAAGCTGATACGCAGGTGACAGTTCACACTACTGAAGCTTTTCCTGCAATGTTCTAGAACGATTTTACCTCATTGTAAATCTTTGGTCTGAACTGACACATTTCACTGCCGTGCTGTGATGTAATCCCCCACTTCCCCCAACTCCCGTTGCCCCCTAGCAATCGGATCTTGAGTAACCACGATTGGATGATATAAAAATAGAAACATTGCCGTGGCCGGAGGAATTATGGGTTGTCCATCCATTCCATTCTCATGAACGCGATATTTCAGGAACGCCTTGAGGGAACTTCTTCAAATTTGGCACAAACGTCCGCTTGGACACAAGGATGAATAGATTACAATTTGATGGTCAAAAGTCAGGGTCACTGTGGTTTTCGCCATAAATTAAGAATGAAATGGGCGATTCCAGATTTCGCACGTTGACTGGGATGACACAAAGTAAACAATGACTAGCATAGTATGGGCTTTCCTCCATCTCGTCTATTCTGCTTTACACTTCCTGCCTTATTCTGGATTTTGAGCATCATCGGAATTACTTGCTTACAAACAACGTATTGGAGCGTGTCTAGCTAATCGTGATCCTGTGAGTGAGTGTGTGAGTTCCACCTACAGCTCATAGAGAGGCTTCATATCTAAAAATGCCAGGAGAAACTTCACACTTTTGTAGCTGTAACTCAAAATATATATAAGAATCCATCTTTACAATGAAATCAAGTAAATGTGTACCTGTTTAGCCAATACATCTATGATAATTCTTCATTAATCAGTTCAACAATGTATATTCACTGGAATCATACATATGTATCATCAGTATAGCTTCATTTAGAAGCTAATCGCTTCCCGGCTACAGCTCCATACATAGTGAACACTACATGAAAGTGGTATTGATCTTCATCATATATGCACCCAAGCACCCAAAATCTAGTATTTTAGTAGTGACTATAAATTGATAAATTATTTGCAATCACTGGTCCAGTTACTAGACAAGACTTCACAGGCTATTAGTGTGTTATTAGACACAAGAATGCTGAATAAAGAAATATAGTGTCTGAGCTTTTATGCAGGTAGGGCAGTCTACTCAGAGCGTGTCAAGTGTTGTCTATGTGACTTAAACAGCTGAAATCATTTTTAGACTTAATGAGAAACTAAATTATATCCTTCAGAAATTGCATTAGTATGTAAATATACATACATATGTACAAAGGTTTAATGAATGAATTAACATACATACATATACATACATATATACATGTATATATATATATATATATATATATATATATATATGTATATATGTATATGTATATATATATATGTAGTCTAAGTGGGAGTGTACCTGCAGGCTCTTGTCCTTCTGTGTTCAGTGTAGACATGGTCTGACTTTTCCTTTAACTCCCCTGTGCTTTCAAACCTAGAGTAAAAAATAAATATTATCTCTTTAGGTTACATTGTAACCATTGTTCTCTGAGTGAAGAGAGTATCTCTCCACTCAGCTACATATTCCATATGTATGGGGGAATGTCCCCACCTGACAGATGACGTGGATAATTATTTAAGACACACCAGTAGTACTGGCATGCATGGGTATATAAGGCACAGGTGTGCAAGATTGCTCTGGTTTTCCTTGATCGACACCTGATTCTGAGCTACCTCAAGGTGGAGAGATAGTCTCTTCACTCAGAGAACAATGGTTACAATGTAACCTACAGTTCTCTATCGTATTGAGTCTATCTCTCCACCCAGCTACATATTCCATATGTATGGGGACTCTGTAAGACACCTCGTGAGGAAGCAGAGCAGTCTCAGAATCCCAAACCCAGCACTACGCAGCACTACTCCCCCATCATCTGGCCTAAACCAGCAAGCCCCTTGTGGATTGATAGGGCTTGCATCTCCACCACTCTCCTTGCAGATGTCACTGAAACGCTGTCTTGAGTGACAGCCATTTCAGGCTCACGGACTCCAGGGGTTCAAAGCGGGTGCGCTGCAAAGCCTCCAGGACCAACTCCAGGTCCTAAGGTGGAACTCCAGGGGCTCTAACACGAGCTCTGAGTCTCCATGCACCCTTCAAAAATCATGCAATGAGGATACTACAGTCATCCGAAAGCCTGCACTCCCTACCTTTTAGGGTTGATAAAGCTTCCCCCCTGTCCAACTGATGCTGCAGAACAAGCAGGATCTCCTGAGACCCACATTTGAGAGGGTCTGCCTGGTTTGCCCCACACCACAACTCAAACACCTGGTACGAGTATGCTGCCCTCGTAGATGGAACCTGTGCCCCCTGAAGGGTCTGCACCACAGTGTGCGGCAGACCCATCGCTAAGAGGCCAGTGCTTTCAGGGGCCCAAAGCCGAAGCCCCTGGGGAAAGGGGTGAAACAGAGACCCTTGGGCCTGTGAAAGCAGATCCCTCCGGACTGGGAGCTCCCATGACGCCCCATACATCAACATTGGTTATTGTCGACTACCTCCAAATAGGACCTCAGGTCCTCAGGGGGTTGCTGAGGGCTTTCAGCCTGAGTAGTGGATGGCCTACGCCCACCCCGGCGACAGCCAAAGGAACTGGGCACCTCCCAAGCACAACGGTGGGCCTCCTGAGCTCGCTGCGGCAAAGCACTGGCCTCTTGGCCAAACATGGCCAATGGCTCTACAGGCAGCTTCATTAGACAGGCTCGGTTCTCCTGCCATAGCCTGGACTGAGACAACCACAAATGGCGCCTGACCAACCACAGTGCAGCCATAGCCTTGCCAGTCGCCTCTGCCTGCTCTTTTATCAACCTAGGGAGCATGAAAGCAACTTGCCTCAGCTCCTCAATAAGCTGAGGGCTGTGAAGTCCTGCGTAAACTGCCACTGATATAGCGAAAGGATAGCCCCTGTGTTAGCTAGATGTACCTGGGCATCCATCATCTTACAGTTCCTATTAAGCGTGCCTGCCATGACCAGGGCAGATTTTGGAGGTGAAATAAAAGCTGCTATAGCCTGATCCACTGGGGGCAACTGGCCACAGCAGATGCTCTCTCTATTCTTTGTGGCAGAGAGCATCCTGCCATCTCGGGAGAGGCAAGCTGTCCCTGAATCACCCTCTCAAAATCAGGGAGAAGGGAAATGGAAAAGGGGGCTAGCCTGGCCCGCCCAACCTCATCAAAGAGGGAGGGGGCGGAGTCAGCCCCTGCTGAGGGGTTGATAGCGAGGGCCCTAGAAGTCCTTTCCACCAGAAACCTAGTGAGGTGGCTCAATTGCATGCTGTGTTCACCGCCTTCCTTCTCTGGATCTGCCTGTGGCTGACCAGAGTGGAAGATCTCCTTCGACATCGACATTTTACTCCTTTTCCTCTACATCTGCAGCCAGGGGGTGTGGCCCAGCTGCCATACCTGCCTTGCTCATCCTGGCGAATGGAGGGGTGGGGGCGGAGCCCAACCCGAAATCCTGAGCCCAGCTCCCTTACCTCCACCCCCTTGGGACATTTATCCTGCTGAGCTACCGGAGTGGAAATGGCTGGCCTTTTTCCTTTAAACAAAAGGCACCTTGTCTCCTTAGTTTAAGCTGGCACGATAAAGCAGTTCATTCAGGAAGCAGGCTCCTCACAGGCTGCTATGGCAGGCTATGGCCCAGGCAAGACACGCATTCATTGTGCCCATCTTCTGTAGGCATACGCACCCCACAGCCTGCACGGAGTGAACCCCGGCTCTTTCCATCTCCTGCTTCTGTATAGCTGTTATATTTTTATTTTACTTTTTTCTCTTTGGAAATGTGAAGAGAATCACACTCCGTGGTTACACACCAAACAACGCCGGATTCCACACGGAGTTATACCCAGACGCGGAAGTGGGCACAGCCACGCGATACGCCCATACAGTGCACTTCTGTCACTCCTGGCAGACTCAGCACACCCCGCTGCTTCACAACGACCACGCTGGATTCCACAACAAGGCTATACCTAAACGTGTCAGCGGGCCTCGCCACACAATATGCCTTCAGTCTGTTTGATGACTGCCAGAGCCTCAATAACCCTAAAACACCAGCTCTCATCTGCACCTGGGCAGTGGATAATTTCTGTCTGTCTTGTAAGTAGATTTAGTAGTAGTTTCTTTTCGTTTCTTTTTTCTTTCTTTTGTTTAGTTATTGTTTCTTTGTCCTCTACACTTCTGCTTAGACCCACGTCTTGGACTGCTCATTGGAGATCACTTTTATACCCGTGCATGCCAGTACTACTGGTGTGTCTTAAATAATTATCCACGTCATCTGTCAGGTGAGGACATTCCCCCATACATATGGAATATGTAGCTGGGTGGAGAGATAGTCTCAATACAATAGAGAACCACTGTTATTTTCAAAACATTGTATTCTTGGAGATTCATTGCAGATCATTGCAGATTCAAATCAGATCAACCTAAACACTGCACATACAGTATCCTTGGTCTGTCATTGATTGGATACAGTTACATGCAATTTCAGTATAAGGCACTTGACCAACTCTAGATAAGTTATTGCAATATATTTGGATGAAAACTCAAACCAAGTACCAAACAGTAAAATAGTTCCAGCATATAAATAAAAAACGTACCTGACATCAGGCGGCAGGAGACTCTGTGTCTGTCTGTGTCAGCTGTGGTTTTTATACTGCACGTAAAAACCGAAAGAATTTAATACACTGGAACAACCGGTTTGTACACTTTATCTTGTTCTTTCCCTTCTGACTTTGTACAAAGACAAACGTGTCAACTAAATATGTTAGCAGTAAATCAGTCTGGCTGGGTCTAAACCCCAAAATTCTTTGAGGTCTTCCAGGTAAACAGTTTTGATTATAGACATCAAGATGCCATTTGGTGACATAATTTATGTCACTTGTTATTTATTTATTTATTACAATCATGACCCTCAAAAAATGAAACCATAGGGTGCACGGTTCAGTAGCAGGGAAAATAAAGGAATGCACAAGACAACATTTATGTCATTTATTTAGAAAAAGTCTTTTGTAATAATAATGAAACATTACTGACATGACTGTATTTGTAGCGTGTTTTCTTCATCTGCTTTTGTCTTTTTGCTTGTGTTTTCTGAAGCTGCAGTGCATTGAGCTCTCTCGGCAACAATATACATAAATGCAAACTTAAAATATGTTTGAATGTGTGTGTGGAGGCATGTGTTTCACTCTTCAGAGTAAAGACCAAACTAACATCAGATTCTGTAATCAGAAATGTTGATGCAGGTGTGAACAGCCATGTGGATCAGTGCCAGCCTATTTTCTCGTAGACCGTCTAATTCTCAGAAGTCATTGACACATTCCTTCTTTACTTCCTTAAAGCTGACAGGAATCCTTATCTGTTTTTTCACGATCTTCAAATGCGCTGCCAGCACAGTTAAAGGACAACAACATAGTTTGTGCATTGACATTATTTGTTGAGAGCGAGCTGGTCTGGTTTTGTGTGTGTTATTATAAAACAGTGAGTTACCTGTCCTACAAGATCCTGACGGAATACTGCATTCAACTGAAGTGAACTATATTGAGACATATTTAGATACCAGTTCAGAATCCTTTTGCTTTCCATGATAATTAATATCAGAGATGTCAGAACCAGTGAGTAAAGGCAACAAGGGAAGGACCCAAATCCAGACTGGAGGGAAAGGGGTTATTGCAGGGCAGATGAGGGAAAGTCAGAGGGCATCTGGTGGATGGATGGAGAATGGCAATGGTATGCGTGGGCATAGGTGAAGAAAGAGGTGGCTTAAGGGATGGACCAGGGGGCAGAATGTGTCTAGAGACCAATAAGAAACTGACCACACTTATAATGAGTGACATTTACAGTGACATTATTTGTGCTGGATTTCTTTCATTCCATGCAGGATTACAGACAGGGATTGGTTGATAAACCAGACTAAGTTGAAGTCACAGTCCTTTATGCATGGAGCACAGAGATGGAGAGAGTGCGTTAGTCTAGAATGAGTTTAGGAAGTAAATGGGTCCCTGATATTTGTGCTCTTATGTCCCTTGATTAACAAATACTTATGAATATGTAATACATTAATGTCTTGCATTTATATCCTGGCTGTTAATTAACAGTGTGTAGACAGTTTTTCCCATGAAAAGGGGCTACTGTGGGCTTTACAGTCATTGTGTCATTTAGTCTAAAAAGATTTTATAGTCACGGTCAAGGAGGGCTCATGATTGTTTGATAGTTATGTACAGTTCCTGCATTCTGCATTGATTTTAAAATATTTTTTGAGAAAACACCATGGTATTTTCTCCACTGATGAAACAGCTTCTTCATGTATGCGGTTTTTGTTAATCGAAAAACTGAAGAGTGATTGTTTGTTAGCTTGTTAGGATGAAATTTCTCCAGTCCAGGAGAGAAAGTTGAATAGGACTGTCACAGAAAGAGATCATGACTTACTCTGATCTCAGTAGCTCCATATTGGCTTCATGAAACAGATTAATCAGTTTGTTAGGCTCATTCAAGACAGGATTTTCACAATAAGCCTGGCTTTTCTGAGCAACCTTTAAGGGAAAGTTTGCCGCTTGTCACGTGGATGTCCACTCACTGTTGATGGTAAGGTCGTCAATTGAAGCAGTACATTCCTATGTTGACCGAAAAAACTGAGTTGACCTGCTCGCTGAGCTTTACCAGCAGTAAAAATAGCTGTCATCTGCCCTCTCAGCCCTGCTGGTCTTGGTTGTCTTTTCCAGTTCTTCGGGATCATGAAGAAGGTCTCCAGTACCTCTGTCCAAGTGAGTAAAACTTTCATGCATAATAACTCACACAAGGGCTCCCAGGGTTGGTGTCGGCGACAGCATCCAACAAAAACATTGTTGTACTTTCGTTCAGTTTAAGTTTAATAAATCCCTTGGTTGTGCCCATGCTTTCGTTTCCCTGATTCTTTTTCCCCGGGTTTCTTTTTATTGTTACTCCCCTCATCTCCTGGCTTCATCTGGGGACGTAACACTCAGCTTTACTTGAGTGTCCATTTTTGCTTTCTTCTTTTCCTCCACGACATCTCAGAGGTACTTGCTCCACTTCACTCCACTACAGTTATCTGCAGGCCGGAGACACTTCAGTTACAAATTCAGTTTTTACATTCAGTGTGAGGTGAAAAACAACATAAAATATTGCAAATGTCTATTTCGGTTTTTCATTCTATATATCTTTTTTCTTCTGTTGTCCTTCCTTTCTTACTTAATTGATCTGAAATGATGAAAATACCCAACACTGGAAATACTAGGGGTGTGTGTGTGTGAGGGAGAGGGACTCTGTGTGGTTGTGCTGTGAACTCTGCTCAGCTAGTTTCTTTTTCCTTTTGATTACAGCAGAAAATTACACACACACACACACAAAGAAGTGAGGAGAGATGACTTCCTTCGTGCTCCCCAGCAGCAGAAGTCATTGTGCTTGACAGGAATGCTGTTCTGCAGTGGAACCACTGGATGGCAGCGTCTTACAATATGAAATGAACTGTTCATCAAAGTTTGGAAGTTACTGTAATCTGTTTTGCTCTCCAAAAACTCCACCTGAGAGAAGAATCAGATCCACTGGATGTGGAAGTAAGTTTGTTATTCAGTTAGTTAGAAAGAGCCGGGTTCTGGTTGAAATATTCAACATAACTACAGATATGATACCTGGGTTTCAGTACCAAAAGCCAAAGCAATACTTTTAAGATACCTTACATTGAGGAATACAAACAACTGAATATTTAGACTGTTTCAGAGAACATTATACCTCAAAAAAAGAACAGACAAACAAACTTTTTCTTTTTTTTTACCTTTTGGCAAATATATTGGTTTGGTTCTCTTTTAATTTAAAATGAAAAGCAGTATGTTCAACACTCTTCTGTTACATGTGTGGAAAGATTCATGGTCAGATCACTTTCAGTCAGATGAAACACAGAAGTGTTTTTATTTATTATTAATATTTACAGCATAATGATGCAGTTTCCCTTGTGACACCTTTTCATTTAGCATAAGTTGTGCCCAAAAGTGAAGTATTTATGGTTTCAGTACGTCTGCAGGGCAACATTTTGTCCCAGTGCATTGACTGATGTTGTGGTGGTATTGAGAAAATACCTGGTTCCAGTTTATCAGGTCCACCTAGCTGAAATAAATCCTCCTTCATGAAGGTTTTAATGTAAAGTTTTTGTTGAGGCATTTTGAAGACTAGTTTGTGGTGCTGTTGAACTGTGTTATCCTGAGAGGGGTTTCTAAAATGTTGTCTAGCCTCATTGATGAGTGAAAAACTCAGCATTATAACTGTCATTAAGGTAGGATGTATTGGACTGTGAAAAATCCATAGCAAACATAAATGATTATTCAAAGCAGTGTATTTTTATACGTCTTACAGAGGGGGTCTCCACTTGATACCTACAGGTCCAGAGGTCTTTATGGGTTTGAAAATTTGAACCCACGCTGAAAAGGGTCCTTGGCAATCTTTCTGTTGTCTGTTTGAAACAGACAGAGGCAGGTGTTCCCACTGAAAAAATACCTGAGACAAGCTGTTCCACCTGTTTAATTTTCCTGGACATGCCAGCCATTGCTACGCCAAACTCTCTTTCTTTAAAACAAAATGCAATCCACGTCACACATGAAGCTTTGGTACTTTTAAAATGCATCACGAAGATCTGAGTTTAATGAGAAGCAGTCCAGACTGGCTCTGACAGATAAATAGAAAACCAGATCGAATGTGAGGCTGCATATTGTGAGTGGTGTTAGTAATTATAGTCTTTTGCCAATTTAATTGCACTGCTGTAATCTAAATGGGTTTACAGAGCAACACTCTAAATGAGCAGTTTTATAATTACCACTGAACTGCACGCATCTCACTGCATCCTCCACTTAATTACTAACAATTTGTCTCTGGTAGAACTATTGTTAAGCTGCAGTCTAGCAAGATGTGATTAGAACAACAGACTTTGTTTTCAGTTCTGCCATTCACCAAACGTACACCCAGACAGAAGTAACATAAAGAGACACAGAATAACAGGTACTGGGGGAGAGACTGTAAGGGACTGTAGGGAAGTTATTTGGGAGGGAAGGGGTACGGAAAAGGGGGAAGTTATGTATTTTTCTTTTTGCTGAAGGGAGGGAAGTCAAATGTTTTGGGAGAGAGCAGATTTATATTTTCATATTTCATAGTAATCAGAAAGATAGCTTTCGTGTGTGCCATGGGTCAGAGAGGTGCTTTTCGCAGTTTTGAGAAACGTAATAGAGAAGCGAAGTCCCTCCCCTTCCGGTGGATCACCATGGGACCTTATTTCGGAAAAAATATGTACGGTAGTCAACGGTGAGAGACAGATCATTTTTTGATCCTGTTTGAACTGTGTCATGAATCACACACGAGATGTTTGTCAATTTAAAAGATAATTTTGCATTAGAAAGACTACACATCCAAAAGTCACGGAAGTGATGTCATAACTTTCTCTCTGCTGCCCAGAGCTGCTGAAGCTACGATGACGTGTGTTTTGTACCGAGATGTAGTCACGAGCGACGGTGTCATGGATGCTCCCTCCACCTCTAGTGTTTCCTAGTGTTTTCCCTGGTGTTTCTATTGTCTCCCTCTGTCTCTCAGGTATGTCATGTCAGTCTGTGTGTTTGTCTGTGGGAGTGGGCGGGTTCTCCCTGTTGCCCTCTTCCTAGTTGCTGGCTCCATTCTCTCAATACCACCAATCATTGCCCTCCAGCTCAGAAGCAATCACGCACCTGTTCTCCATCAGCTCATCAACTCCACAGCTTAAGAAATCCGGCAATCCAGTCCGTCTCTGTCAGGTTGTTGTTTAACCCATGCAGTAGTACACGCCACTCTAGTTATTTAGCGCTTCCTTGTGTCATTTGACCTTTTTAACAGCTTTTTCTTGTGCACAGGATCATCTGCTCCAGCCCTGTTTGCCAGCTTCCCTGTGGCTCGCCACACCTGGAACTGTATTCTGTTTTCCTGTAGAAACTCCCCTGGTTGCAGCCTTTGGACTTTCAGATGGGTCTCTGCTTCCCGGCTGATGAAAGGACCAGGAGTCGCTGGATGAAACACATCAGGTGATCTAACGTTACACTGTCTGCCATGTTGGTGTTGGTGATGTATATTGTGTGAGATGAGAGATGGAGTTCACTGAACGGTTTCACACCAAAACTAAATGGTACTTTACTCTCTTTACCACTGTCTTGACTTGCAAAATGATCTCTTAAATTGACAAACATCATCGGTGTAATTCATGGCACAGTTCAAGTGGGATCCAAAAATTACTGTTGACAAACCATTGACTACAATAATCCGAAATAAGGTCCGATGGGGGATGCCAGAAGGTGAGGGACTCTATAGAAGATCTACTGAATGTTCATCATTCTCACTCACTGATGGCAGTGAGCTACCATGCAAGGTGGGCCGGCCATGAGACACCATAAGAACTCTTTTTCATCCTGTCAAAAACCAATCTGTCACTTTTCAGTTTCACTTTACAATCTTTTCTTGGCAACTACAGTATGATTAAAGTCCACTTTCACTCAAATGTGTTGCTTGTTACTTGTTTGCGCCTCACTGTGCAGAGTTAATTATGTATTTATGTTGTCTCTTATTGTATTTTACTGTTTTTATCATTTCTATTTCTCAGGTGCATCAGCCAGTCATATGTAAAGCACTAACCTGTATGAAAGGTGCCATACAAATAGTTTTACTGATTTAAGATGTGTATGTACAAACTTTTTTAATAAGCCACATCAGACACATATTATTATTCAGCAGAGTATTTTCATGTCTTAAAACAGATCTGGCAGGAATCTCTAAGGTTAAGGTAAGATCAGTCATTTAAAAATGCGAACATGACTAGAGGCCTGACCTCCACACCCCTACATTAGTGCCGTGCTACATACAGGACGCATCTCTTCCTGCACTGGCATCAGATGTAAATTGTGTGGTGCAGAATCATCCAGTATGAAAGTTATTCCTGGGGTACTGGGCTGTTTTACCTGTTTCTCATTATTAATAACGCAGTATGAGGTCCAGTTACAGTCTCGACCAGTAAAGCTCTTAATCAGTTAGGTTTTGGTGAGCTCTTCTACAGTTCAGTTAAGTGCTGCATGATTTTGAGTCACCAGAATTTTCCTTCTTGCGTCCATGTAGAGCCGGTGATGCCGGATGAGAGTCACCAAACCTGCCCAATGAATGGGCTACCTGTCAGTCCATATACTTACTGTTTTCTCCTCTTGCTTTATTCAGACTACATGAAAGTGACCCAAAACATCATTTGTGTCTGTATGAAAGAAAGAAATGCAGACAAATGTGTGATCTCATCGAGAACAAAATAGTACTAAAGAACACAGAAGAGTTTGCTGACGTAAGCAGAATCCATTTCTAAGCTAACGTTAGCTAGTGTTGCACACTGTTGGTGCTGTAGAGGAGCTGAAGAGAGGCAAGCGTGCATGATGTCACATCCTTTGGATTTTCCCGGTAAAACCGTCTTGAGTCCTTTACATAGAAATCAGTCCACAGGCCGTTATAGGCAACCTGGAAATGTCGTAATGTGTTCACACACTAGCAATACAAAACGATTAATACATGGAAATTGCTACACATACTACCTTAAGTGATCAATAGACCTTTTTTAATAAAATATATTGTAATTCCTGTCAGAATCTGAAATCTGCTGAGGGAACCCACAAATACTGACAGACTTTAGGACTGCAGACTGTAACACTCTCTTCTCATTTTTCTCAATGAAGTTTTAAGATTTGTGGAAATTATTTTGCAACAGAAAAAGAAAGAAAATCACAAGTTCTCAAAACAAGCTGACTGGTATTAGAAACAGGTGAAACTCAACAGCAAATTATTGATAAAGATGGAGATATTTTTTAAATCTGTAAATGAATATATGTGCTTGTTTTATTTTATTTTTTTTATTTAACCAGGATTAAAAAAACTCATTGAGATTAAAAATCTCTTTTTCAAGAGTGTCCTGGCCAAGACAGGCAGCAGCACAAATAACATGATTGCAGACATAAAACAAACATAAAACAAGAACAATTTACAGAATTATAAGATAAAGTCATTCTTCAACATTCAAAACATCTACAGCTGGAAGTATCTGCGTCCAAGTCATTTAGAGTCATTTTAAATGCATCCAATGAGACCATCTCCTGAAGATTCAGGTGACTTTGCAGCTGATTCCAAGTTGAGGGAGCCGCATACTTAAAAGTAAAAATTCCCCAGTTCAGTACGCACTTTGGGGACAGTTAAAAGAAATAAGTCCTGAGAGCGAAGACAATAACTTCCCCTACTTTGTTGTAGGAAATAGGCCTGTAGGTAGGAAGGAAGCAGTCCAAGAACAGCCTTATAAATAAAAGTATGCCAATGGTTAAGTCTACGGGTTGACAAGGCAGACCATCCAACCTGAGAATACAAAGAACAATGGTGAGCAAGCAACTTGAGATTTGTGATAAATCTCAGTGCTCTATGGTAGACAGTATCCAGCATGTGTAGGTATTGTGAAGAAGCATGCATGTATATAATGTCGCCGTATTGCAGCACAGACATAAAGGTGGCATCAACAAGTAAAAGCAAGACTTGTTTCTAAAATAGAAACCCAATTTCAACCTTTTTACCAGTTGCTGATTGTGAGGCTTAAATGAAAGTGAGTCATCAATTATAATTCTCAAAATTATAATTCTCAAATTTCCAGGTCAAGGAGGACAAAGTACACTCATTTGACTTATTTGGCTCACATCACAGTAGAAAACTGCTTATGTGGTTCAGCAAAGAGCCACTTCAGTAATATACACAAGGGAAGAGTCAATACTCAGCCCCATAATTAAGGAACCAATCACTTTTCTTATCCCAGGGTTCTAGATGCAGGGACCAGTCACAAGTATAGATCTAAATCTGATTAAACCCCATACAATACAATACCCTGAATGCCTTTGTATGTTTATGTCCAAAAATGAATGTGCACTGAAATGAAATGAGTGAAAATATAATCTCAAACAAGATGTAATGTGTTGGAAACGAGCCATTGATTGTTAATCAGAAACACCTCTGCACACGTAGAGTGAAAGAGTCAGACTCCATTTTAACTGATGAGGGTTCCAGCTGAAATATTGAGCCTCATCAGTTTTCCACTGATGGAAAATATATTCAAATTAACTGAGTGCTCGCCGTGCATTTCCCTGATTAATGTGCTGTTCCAAGACTCTATGAGCTCCACTGGGATGTTTCTCACAAATACACATTTAACTTGAACGTGAACTTTCCTCATGAAGTTTGGGACAAATCTTCTGTCCTCGTTTCATCTCAGTGATTCACTCTATCTGTCAGAAGGGATGTTCACTCATTTGGCATCTTTGGCTTGAAATATGAGAGTGAACTGTGTGTGTGTGTGTCTGCATTATCCTGCTCCGTTGGCAAGACAGCCACAATAGAGCTGACTAATGCAGAAATAGACTGCAGGCTAAGCTTCTTTCTCCAGAAATGTCTTGAAAAGTGAAGGGCGCATCCCGTGGCTCGTTCCTACAATATTTATACCTCCCTCTTCATCCGGTGCTATAGAAATGTGTCACCAGTTTAAGTACACACACCTATTCACACTCACACAAATGTTCACATAAGCAGTAGGAAGGGGGACATTTCCAGAGTACCAGCTAATAAAAAGGTAATTCTGACAACACTTAGCATTTTTGTTGAGGGCTTTGTGTGTGTGTGTGTGTGTGTGTGTGTGTTCATCTTGTTTTAGAGGGTAAAACACAGATGTAGTCTGGTGCTAAAGGCTTTCTCAGACACATTATGTCAGCGGGAGGGAGGTGGAAGAATCAAGATAGAAAGTAAAAGACAGAGAGCGTCTGAGGGCCTCGTCAGACCTGCATTCATACCAGCCAAAGTTCGAGACTGTCCTTCCCAAAAATACGTCCGTAGAAATGAAGAAATCCAACTGGAATCGCATTTCAAACCACCTCCAAATGTGGTTTGGATCCGATGTGTTTTTTGCTGTCCAGACTTTCTAAAATAATCTGGATATACCAGAAAACAGATCTGGGTTGGCAGTCTGAACAAGGCCCAGGTCTAGGATGCATATGTAACAGAGTTTGTATAGTATGTGATTCCACTTGCTATAATTGCCATAATTTGATATGTATCTGTGTAGATTATTGGCTCAAGGGCTCTCAGAGGTAGTTGATCAATTCTACTGGCGGCTCTGAAACATTGCCAGTTCATGAGAGCCGTGCCCGAGATAATAAATTGGCCAAGTGCTTGTTACTAATTCAACTTCTTCCCGTAGTTGTGTGCTTTCTCTCCCCTTTCTCTCTCCTTCTGTTGCTTTCTGCAGGTGTTTCTGCCTCCGGAGCTGTAGAGTCTGGATCTATGGTTGCACCTGCTGCCCCCGTGTTTCTGCTCTGCACCCGCTGCTGCAGTTGCTGTTGCTATTATTATTAGTATTGCTGCTGTAATGTTGCTCTTAGTATTGTTTCTGTTGGTGTTGACAGCCATGCCATTGCCGCGGCCATTGCGTTACATCTCTGTGTGAAACTGTATTGTGCTGCTGTGTGTTCTCTTTCCTCCTGCTCTCTCTCTCCTGCTCCCCCCCTCCCCCTTCAACCCAACCGGTCGAGGCAGATGACCGCCCACCTAGAGCCTGGTTCTGGTTCTGGTTCTGCTCGAGGTTTCTACCTGTTAAAGGGAGTTTTTCCTTGCCACTGTCTCCTGGTGCTGCTCATGGTGGGAACTGTTGGGTCTCTGTAAATATAAAGAGTCGGTCTAGACCTGCTCTACTCGAAAAAGTGCCCTGAGATAACTTTGTTATGATATGGCGCTATATAAATAAAACTGAATTGAATTGAAGACAAACAAGCCTCCCGCTCATCATTCTCTACACAGCGCAGAGTCGAAGGGTTGCTTCAACCAGCCAGTTACAGTGAAGTGTAGCTGAGTGCGGTTACACATATGAAGAGGCAATTTTGCCAAGTTCAACATAGACTCTGACTCTGGGAAAACTAAAAGAATATATTTGATTGACAGGTCATGGTAAAGCGCCCCCTAGTATAACTTTGAAAAGCACTGTCTCTCTTGTCCTCAGTTATCACCCAGTCCTGGTCTCCTCTGCATCATAAAACACTCAGCTGTTGTGGTAAAAGAGACATTTTAACACAGACCTCAGCGGCGCGCCCTCTCCTCAGACCCCCGGCAGACTATGGCAGATTATTCCACATCGAGGTGATTAGGACGGTGCGGTTTTACAGCCGCGGTGCCGTCTGCAGCTGTCAAACAGCATTACAGCCACCAGGGGATCAGACGCCAGAGATCAGGCTGGAGAGCTCGCACGGTGGCATAAATCCACGAGAAAACTCATCATTGGTCTGTGGACGGGGTCGCAACCTCCTCCTGAGTCACTGATGGAGGGTGGGGTGGGTGTGTGTGTGTGTGTGTGTGTGTGTGGGGGGGGGGGGTGTTACATTAATTAACAGGAAGTAATTTTGGGGAAAGCTGTCCCGTGGAGACCAGGTCTGACTTGGTAAGATGGAGGCCCCCCTGTCTTTGTTGGAGACATGGATTTGAAGGGGGGGTGGGCGGTTGAGGGGGGGTAGATAAGGAAGAGGGAGGCAGAAGGAGGAGGGGGAGGTAGGGAAGGTGGGGGTGGCATCTGCCACTGAGCCTGCTGGGTCAAAAGGCTTTTGTTGTGAAGGAGTGATGAGACAGATAGATGATCGTTGTCACCAACCACTGGTTTAATCAAGGGAAAGTGTCCCAGCCTGTAACACGTTTACCCCCCCCCCCCCCCGCGCGCGCACACACACACACACACATCTTTAATTGATAACTGAGAGTCTGACTAAATGGATTAAATGAGCAGAAATTTAAAAATCAATCAATAGACTGGATCCAAAATGCGCATTAAAATCTTCATGTTTTCTGCTAATGTGTCTCCTCAGTGCATCCTGGGACATTTCTGTGGCCTTTAATGTGTTTTATTTTGCACTCTGTTTGAGCTATTTATAGATTTAAAGAAGAGAAGTTTTGAACAGTGACAGCCTCTCGTCTCCCGCCGTCACCTCCACCCGAATTCAATCTCCAAGCCCTGCGATGCAAGCCATGTGCGCATGCGTGTTCCCTGATTAAAGCAGCTGCGTCAAGCCGGAATGGCAGCGGAAGTTAGACGATTGACCTTCAAAGTAAAACCACCATTTTCAGTCAAAGAAAAACTGGTCTGTGAGTAAACTGAAAAGGATTTTAAACTGCAAATCAAAGCATCAAACTTCACAGATGATGCCACAGTTTTGAAAATAACACGCATCTTTGTATAATAGCGTGATAATATGACATGGTTCTGTTTTCCATTTTACTTTTACTTCTAAGTAAAAACAAATGAGGGTTAACGTTTTGAATTGCAGTTAAAAAACTGCACCCGCCTGCAGCTTTTGCAGAGAACTGCTGCAGTTTGCAGACGGTTCTGTTGGGAAATTCAAACGAACTAGGATCTGTGATGAAGCACAGTGCATCTGTGAAATGTGCAGTTTACAGCAGGGAAACAAAATTCTGCCAAGTTTCTACACCAGAAGGGAAAAATAAAACATGTTCAATCTTTAAAATTTAGAAATTAGCTTAAAACGTTATTATAAAAACTGGAGCTGAAACAATTAGTCGATCAGCAGAAAGTTAATCAGATACTGTTTTGATAATTGATTAATCATTTAAATGATCTACCAAGCAAAAGTATCAAACTTCTCAGCTTCTCACATTCTTTGTCTTATGCAACAGTCAACTGAAAATTGTTCAGTTTTGTTCTGTTGGTTGAAGAAAAGCAATTTGAAGACTGGAAATTGTGGTGTTTATTATTAATTTTTTCATTGTCTAACCACACTATTGATTGATAAATCGAGAAAATAATCAGCAGATGAATCTGTAATGAAAATAAGCTTAATTGTTAGTGACAGCCTTAAAAACGAGTGCAACAATAGTTATTTGGGGTATGTTGCACAGTCAGTACTTTTTAATATCATGTACAGTATTTACAGTGGCCACAGAACGGTTAGGGGAAAATAGAAAACAAAAGGAGGCATCTATTTTCACATTTCACTTCATGTCAATCAACAAAAAAGCATTGCAGCAGGTCCCGTCAGTGAGTGAACAGCCTGTATTTTGAAAGGGACAGCCGGAAGTGTCCGTCCACATTGACTGTGTACTGACGCAGGCTGCTGGAGCGGCGGGCAGCAGCAGTAGATGCTGTCCCATCATCAGATCACACCCAACGGGGCTGCAGCGCACCGCTCCTCCGGCACCAACACCATGACTCCCAGATTCAAACTCGCAATCTGAGCCGCACTGAGGACCAAACCAGCGGGGGACTGTGAGCAACGGACGTGGAGACATACGAGCACGCACACACACACGCACGCACACACACGCACGGGGAGACGAACATTACAGCGACCAGCAGCCAAAAAGACAGGAGGAACGCAGACCGAGGCGAACTCCACCGCGCCGCGGATTTGCGCTTTTCGCTCCAGAAACGCGTCCCACACGGACACCCGCAAGAAAAAATTACTCCCTGCAAGTAATTTCACGCCAAAAAATGTCATCGTCGGGCAAGGACGCCAACAGCGGGCATTACGCCAACTATGTGGGACCGTACCGCTTGGAGAAGACTCTGGGCAAAGGACAGACAGGTTAGTGAAAGACCCCTCTGAAACCCTCCGGATGCGGGTGATGCTGTCAGGACTCTCCTCAGCATCACCGCGCCGGCATCGCTGACATCATGTTGGGCTGCAATGTTTGCATCGGCGCTGCGTGCTCTGAATGTGCAGATGCCAGAAATGCCTGATAAGTGCGGATGTTTCTGGTGGCTGCGGCTTTGCTGAATGTGGGGAGAGCTGCTGCTTTCATGATGATGGTGGTGGTGGTGGTGGTGGTGATGATGATGATGATGATGATGATGGTGGTGGTGTGCCTTTAATCCTTGTTGTCAGGCAGAGAGAGCTCGGTGATAATGGGCCCTTGTGATTTTTCTTGTCTCTAATTCCGTTATAGCATCCATCTGTCACATGGGCCCGCTCTGCAGAAGAGGCAGAGCAGTGATGCTGCACTGTCCGGTCCCTGCACACACACACACACACACACACACACACACACACACACACACACACACACACACACATTGCAGCTGCAACATCACACATTTCTGCACATTTGTTTTAATGGTGAAGTCTGCTGAGTTCATGTTTGGACCCTTTCTCGATGGGTTACGATGGCAGGCTGGCTGATATGTGATGATAGTGACAGGCCCTGCTGTAGGTCACAGTATCTGTTTATATGTGGAAAACATCAAGCTGATGTTTATCAGTGGCTGCTTGTAAAAATTAGTCATTTTGGGAGAAATCTGTTCAGTTTTAGAGGTGTTGATTCAACTTTATGGTCATTCTGGAGGCTGTAGATTGCAGTGCTGTTGAATTGTATTGTGTTATACTGAGAGGTGTTAATAATATTTAGTCTGCCCTCCATATAAATTGGATGGATAAAATATTAGAAACACCCATCAGTATCAGACTGTATATCATTGTACTGCATCTATTCAGGTATGAAAAACCATCAAGTTGTGTAGTTGATGGTCATCACAGTGAACTACATGTTAATGAGAAGTCAAACTGGGAGTACAAGTTGTTTATTTGCACCTACAGCAGTCACAGAGCAACATGGTCCTTCATGTGGAGTCGTGTTTGTGTCACCTGATGAATCTGAGTCCAGTACTTCCTCTCTGTTAGCTCTGTTTTTGGTCTCCACCAGCTCCTGAGGGAAATATCTGGCTCTTTAGCTGCTAAATGCTCCACTATGTTCCCCAGCTCGTCTCTAACTGTGTCTCAGCAGGTAGTGTTTAGCGGCTTTTTACAGCTTCTTCTCTCAAAACAACTCTGAGTGCACTGAGAGGGAACCAGAACAGTAAAGTTGTAGCTGGACAGATAAACAATGAGCTGAAAGTCACTTTAAATAAAGCTCCGTAAAGCTGAGAGGAGCTGCTCGTAGTGATGAACCTAATTCTCTGTAGGCGACACCTTTCACATCGTTTTCACATTGTCATATGGCACATTGTTATCATGAACATATTTTAAGTTCCTGCAATGAAAAAGTGCTATTAGAGTTCCTAAAAAGGTTCCTGTAAAAGTTCCTGTAGTTGAAAAGGTCTTTTGGTAATCCATCAACACAATGTACAACACAATGGTATGCTGCTGAAAAGTGTCCTGCATGGAAACAAGTATGGCTCTTTAAGACCATCAGGAGTGTTGTAAACATCTAGTATGAATGTCAGTGATTTGTCACTATGGTTGGTGCAGCTATGTGGTGCGCTGTATGGATGTCTCAGGCCAGGTTCTGTGTTTCGGATACCCCGCCATCTGTGGACACATGCAGCCAGAAATGATCAAGGTGTCTCCCTCCAGCTCCAGTAGGTAGAAGCTCTGTGCTGCTCTGTTCCCTCAGTGGGTGAATAATTCATAACCAGCCAATTAGCTGGTTGGTGGAGTTGGATTGTAACAGCTGCTGTATTAATTACACAATACTTCTATTTAGCAAATGGAATAAAACTGCAGTAGTGCACATTTAACTCACACAAAGACACACAGATAATTTGTTTAGTTCTTCAACAGGATTAATTATAGTAACTGAATCGGAGGAGGAGTAAAGGTCACACACATCCACCACTCTGCTTGAACAGCTTTCTGTCCTATAAACACCAACAGTCCATTTCTTTCCACTGCTTCCCTAAGCAGCGTTCACAGTAAAGTACAAACAGTGATAGAGCCACGATGCTTCAAATGATTATTAGTAGTGAGCTCAAAGCCAGATTTCTCAAACTGAAGGGGTTTTAAGATGCAGCTAGTTGACATTAACATGATGGTGTACGCTGTAAGTAAACCATTAAAATACACTGAAGTTCAGTTATTGGTTTTTCTCGTGCACTGGGGGATCAGGATGCACAACACCAGACCTATTTGAAATCCTGAACAAACTGGAAATGTAGGTGGGATTCAGGTCTGGAACCAGGCTGGTTTTCAGTATTGATGAATTCAGTTTATCACAACAGCTGTGTGGCACAAACTAGAGTCAACATAGAATATACGTACAGTTTCTAACGTTCAGTTAGTGTTGCGAGTAGCTTCGCTCCAGACCTCTGATTGACTTATTTTTGGTGATTTAAATACAGTTGGTGTTTTGCTCATTGAGCATTTGGAGAAAGAACTGAGCCAATCAGAGTATTTGAGGCGGGATTAAGAATGGGAACGTCATCTTCCTGTTCCAGAAAAATGCCAGCAAGTGTGAATTCCCCCGTGAGGGATAAATATAGTATTTTAAATTGACTGAAATGTGATTTAGAGTAGGCAGCTGTACAGGTTGTTGTCCGTCAACTTATAGAATTAACAACTCTTAAATCCACATACTTCTTTGATTGACATGTCAAACATGAACTGCTTCTAGAAACTCCTACCACAGCTTCATCTGAGAATGATGTCAGTGGGATGGATATGTCACTCGCTTCTGATTGGCTACAGCAAAGCAAGAACTGATGTAACATGAAGATGATGTCAGACTGAATAAAGAAGTGAAACTAAATGGCAATTCACTCTAATTATCAGGCTGTGCTGAAACTAGTAATCACTTCATCTCTCAGTTGAGAAAATCAATCAGTGGCAATTTTAACAACTGATGAATCATTTATCATTTACAAATAGCTAACATGCCTGTTCACAGCTTCTCACATTACAAAATCATGGTTAGTTTGACACTTCTTGGGGTTTTTGGCTGTTTGATAGAGAAATTCAGACTCAACAGTTGATCTGTTATTTGGAAAAATGATCACCACATTCATCAATAATGAAAATATTTGCTGGGTTCTACGTTCTTCAGTAGATTAAAACTTGTTAGCATCCATGTTTCTTCCTTTGTTTTTCTGAGGTGGAGAAGTTACTGAGCGGGGAATCCAGACTTCCAGCTCTGAATGAAGCGCTGCGCTATAGTCGGTGCATATGCATGTAGAGATGTCGAAATCATGTGCAGAGTGTGTGTGTGTGTGTGTGTGTGTGTGTGTTGGTGAAAGCTTGCTGATGGCTGTTGGTATGAATCGAAGGCTCCGGTGCTGAGCTCACAGACAGGGAAGCCTGTATATCATTAAACCTCCTCCACGAGTGTAGGGCAAGCCCACGCTCTTTGTTACTGTGTGTGTGTATGTGTGTGTGTGGGGGGGCACTGGGGATCTCTGAGGGAGTGGACTAATGGTTCTTGTTCTTCGGATGTTAGACATGAACCAGGTTTGCTGATGATTTTGACACAGAGACATATTATTAAGCAGTGGAGCACAGCAGTCACATCATAACTGAATTGCATCAAGTGTAATTCCAACTAATAAAAACTTAAATTAAATGTCAGCATCTGCTTAAAATATAATTATGTTTGAATAATGTTTAAATGTGTTGAGATTTCAAAATAGCTGTTAGCTTTCGGTACTTGACAGTTTTGGATCCTCGTGCTACAGAGACATTTGGTTTGGGACCAAAAAATGCAGCAGTAACATTATGTAACCCCTTAACTACAAATAAAGTTATATTAAATGCCTTAAATGATTAATTGAATGGTTGGCAAGAATTTTAATCATTGATTAAATTATTTATGAAGCAAAAATGGCAAATGTGCACTGGTTTAAGCTTCTCGAAGATTTGCTGTGTTTCTCTTTCTGTATTAATATCTTTGGATTTTACTGTTGATCAGACAAAACAAGCTATTTGAACAGGATGACCCTGGACACCCAGGAACTTGCTTTTTGGACATTTTTCACTATTTTCTGACCTTTTACAAACTAAACAAGTAATCAGGTAACTGAAGACACAATTAAAAAATGAATTGATAATGAAAAAAATAGTTTTGGCCGTAGCTTTTGAGCCTACCGTTTGTCTCATCACATTCATATAGCTGTAGCGGCTTAGCTAGCTAGCTCTACAGTAAGGCTCGATGGGTTTTTCTGGCATATGACCATAAAATTCACAATACACAGCATAATGCAGTGAATATAACACACAATATGCCTACATAAAGAAACAATAGTTAATAATCCAGAGAAACAGAATGATGCAAAGTGGTTGCAACTGCACTTCTGGCTTTTATCTTACAGAGGCTAGTTTACTGTAGTAAATTCCCACTCTGATGAACGGTTTGCTTTTCTGTCCCCAGTTCTGAGCCGGCAGTTGGAACAATGCCTTCATGGTGTGCGTCTGGTGGTCGAGGCTGAATGGCAAGAGGCTCTGCTGACTCTGAACAATTAGTCAGTGTGTCTTCGTGTGTGTGTGTGTGTGTGTGGGGGGTGAAGTACTCCTCTTTTTACACTGGTTTCCCAGGCTCCATACAGCGCTCATTTTCTAAGTGTTGGCCAACAGTGGGGACGGTTGTCATGGTTTCGTCTCTCCTCCTGTGACAATGGCCGCTCTTTTCCTTCTTGGTGATCACTGCAAGCCTGCAGCCGCCGGTCTGTTCCTCCTCTGGTCCTCTCTCTGTTTTCACTTCAACTTCTTTCAACTTTTCACACCACGAAGTTAAAGGAATGCAAATCAGTTTAGACTGCTGGTCTACTGTAAAGTCATGAGTGGGTACACACGACAACCATTGCCTCTAGCAGGCTACAGAGCTGGACTGTTCCTGGACTTTTGGTTGATACAGGTTGATACAGAATATTTGAGAGTTTAAAATCTGATAATGATAAATTGGCTGATCGACTTTTCACATTTGATAAGCATCCCTTAAGTGTTATCAGTGAAGAATTGTGAATTGTTGGTACAGTTGGAATCCATTGTCCAATGTAATGTTTCAAAACCATCTCTAACAGAGGTTTGATATTTCTGTATGCAACTGTTATTTATCGGCCGGCATTGACTTCGTTACAATATATCTGTGATAAGCTAATATTATTGATATATCGGTCCAGCTGATTTATCAGTCTAGCTCTCACAGAAAAGAAAGACATTTGTAAAATCGTGCAAAATATATATTGTTTTTAAAGGAAAGCAACAAAGTTAATTGCTGAGATTTCGGAAAATGGCAACTTCACTAAAATTAGGTCCAATGGGTCAAAGAACACACAGACAGGTTGGAAACACAACCCCAGGTTGGCCAAACTTATTTAAAAGACAAAACCACGACATCACCGCAGTTACTTTGGTGAGCACAGTGTTTTCACAACTGATGTGTTGAGTTACAAAAATAACAGCAGAGTGCCCGGGACTGCTTATGCTGCCATGAGGCTCAGCAGGTAGAGCAGGCCGTCTGTTAATCACAGGGTTGGTGGTTTGATCCATTGCTCCTCCTGTCCACATGTCAGTGTCCTTCAGTAAAACACTGAACCCCAATTGCTCCTGATGGTTTGCCCTGCATGGTAGCTCGCTGCCATCAGCGTGTGAATGAATGAGAGGCAAAATCGTAAAGTGCTTTGGATAAAGACACTGTATAAATGCAGTCTGCTTACCAAAGTGAACCTGGAGGGTGGTGGGGAACAGATGGATATGTGGTTGTTGTCTTTTTTTTAAATGGCTTGAATAATAAACCTGCTAAAACAACGAGTTTTGATGCACTGATCTACCAGAAACACGTGGGTCTCTCAAACGGGTCAATATCCTCTGACTCCGATGGTAACTACACCGCGGAGACAACGACATCATTCATTTTTATTTGTCTATAACCTGTAATGGGAATGTGTGTGTGTGTGTGTGTGTGTCCCTATTGTGTTATAATGAAAGTGTCATGTTATTGACGTGGAACATCCTAAAGACTGTATTCCCTCGGCTCCAGTGGAGGAGTGCTGCTGTGTGTGTGTGTGTGTGTGTGTGTGTGTGGTGGGGGTAGTGTGGGCAGCAGGGAGAGCCCCAGCACAGATGGCTGCCTTTAGGTGGCTGAAATACAGCTTCATTATCAGCAGGTTGCAGGTGGTAACACTCCCATCACTCTCAATCCTGTGTATGTATATATACACCCATATATATGTGAGTGTGTGTGTGTGTGTGTGTGTGTGTGTGTGTGTGTGTGTGTGTGATGCCGTGTGTGTCTGCAGTGTTTGCATGTGTGGATGTTTTATGAGGATTTACAGTGAATGTTTTTTTTCAGGACCTTCGATGTGTTTTATTGAACTTGATTATGCTGCATTAAATATAAAAATGTAAAACAAAAAAACACAAAATATTTATGCCACCTCATTTGCGTACAGAGAACAGAGGTTTCTATTGTGGTCCCTCAGTAAAAATAAAATGTACTTTTCTTTTTTTATATCTAGAAAACAATTAACTTGAGCAAAAAAACACAGTTTGAAATGATTCAAAATGACCAGTTTAGCTCACGTTTAAGATCTTACATTAGTGGTATGTGTAGCTCAAAATTAGAATGATGGCGTCTCAACCGGAAACTTACTCATACTGTACATCGATATCCAGATTGCCCACCCCTAGGTGTGGGATTAAGGGTAATCTTTTTATTTTTTATGTCTGTTTTGGTGGATGTTAGCACTTGGTGAGCAGTTTTGGGACGAGTGAGGAGTCGTGGGAAGGCCTGCACCAGGAGAGAGCTGATGGTAGCATTTCTTTGGAACTTTGCATTTTCTTTTAAAATGTTTCTCCTGCTTGCTTTCCCGCCTACCTGGCAGTGCAGCTTCTCGAGCAATATTCAAAAAATGGAGTAGCTGCAATGAGCGCGCTCCAACGCTGAAGAGGAAGGGGGAGGAAGAGCTGCTGGTGGACAGAAGTCTGTTGGGGGGGGTCTCTCTGCAGACAGGAGGGGGATAATCAAAATTATGGCTAGTGTCAAACACCCTTCCTCCTCCCCTTCCCTTCCCTCTCTCCCCCCTTTTTCTATACAGTACATCCCTTTGGCTTCTCTCCCTCGCTCGCCTTCCCAGCTGAGGGCTCGGTTACCATGGCAACCGGAGGAATGCTCTCTTCTGTGGCTGGTTGGAGGTATGCTCGCTCTCTCCACGGCCCCTCTGCTCAGGAGAGGGGGGGGGTTGTTTCGCCTGAGCCATTAAACAATGACTGAGAAACTACCCCCCATCTCTCTCTCTCTCTCTACATCTCTATCGTCTGTATGTTTTCCTTACATCGCTCACTTACTCCACCCCCTCCTCTCTGAGGTTGTTCAGGCTGAAGCTCAAGACTACCTCTGAATCCCTGCTGCTTCAATGAGTCATTGTTGGGAGGCGGCACGATTTTCATCTTCCAAGCCCCGGCTAATGCCTCTCTGTCTGCCAGACAGCCCCCCCCCCCCCATTAAAACAGATGCTTCGACATTTAGCAGGAAAAAGTCGGGAAGAGACAGAAACAGAGACACTGTAAATAAAGCTCTGACAGTAGTGTCAGTTTGTGGTGTTGTCATTGTGGAAGGAATCATGTCGTCTCAATCAGCCTCGTTTTCAGACCGGAGGAAGTTTTTCATAGTTTGTATTGCGTCCGCACTGCAAGAGCTGGGAACGATGGTAGAACGCTGTACTCTCCCAGCACAAGAGGAACCTTAAGTGACGTAGGTGTACATTGATTGGTCGAACACATGAGCCAATGCAGCACTGGCAGCGATTTTTAAAAACCTGTGTAAAACGTTACCCATGTGAACAACAGCTCGTAACGGTAGCCTTTAAAAATGGAACAAAACACGGACACATCGACAGTTGTAGCTCTTGTTGTTGTTGTTGTGTCACACAGAAGTGATGTTGCTATACCAACCGCCAGCCGGCTTACGTCACTTCAGCGTTCCTGTTGGCGGTGCGAATGCAAACAGAAAAAAAGCCCTTGAAGGTTTGTAGTTCTTGGGGGAGCTCCCCAGAACTGTTTGGTCCAAAAAACGCAAGGAAATAAAGTTTTGATGTGCTTTGAATTGGTGTAACTCTACTTTTATTTCTTTTAAAAATGAATGTTTGTTTCCGTATTGTAGCACAGGGAGAGATGTGTTAAGAGTAGCCATGGCGAGGACGAAAGCAGACTCTAATAGATGTTGCTCTTAGAAGTGCTGAGCAAATTAATGATGCAAGAAAAGAAAGGAAAAACAATTTTCAGATCAGATAAAAAAACATCTTTGATAGCGTGGGAACAGGAAGAACAAAGTCTGTCTGCGGCTCGACAGAGAGACGCTGTTAGTGTGATTCAATTAGCTGAGGCCGTGCTCGTCTCTGGCTCACACACACACACACACACACACATCGGGATGCAGTCCTCGCTTGTTCCTGGGTCGCCTTGAGCTTGCAGACACCGAGTGTTGAGTTAGTTTAGATTGCTGTCATCTCGCCTGTGGCTGTCAGTCATTAGCAAGTCTCCCCGTGCAAGTCAGCAGGCTGCTGCTGCTGAAATATTCAGGTAGCTGGAGTGTGTGCAGATACATCTGTGTGTGTGTGTGTGTGTGTGTGTGTGTGTTACCTCTTCAAATACTAATGCTGTGATTATTATGGAAGTCCCATAGAAGTCAACTCTTCGTCCATGATCCTGAGTCGTTTAATGTTGAATATCTGCTGGTACCAATATTCTACTACATAAAACAGCTTATAAGTTTACAATTATATAATAACAATAGGGCACCCTTGTCGCCTGGGGCAGGGATACTCAACTTGCTTTGCCTGGGGGCCACATGTGTAAAATGACAGGAGTCCGGGGCCAGTTAATAAACAAACATGAATAATATTGATCAGAGATCTTCTGGTGCTACCACACGGGAGCGCTGCACTGAAGCTAGCATGTTTTGACTCCTGATATTAGCATCCTGCATACAGCAGTTGTAATTTGGCAAATTAAACACAGAGGTTTGGTATGAAGTGGTAAAATAAAGGCAAATTCATCGGCCTGTTTTTCATTGAATTGCTTGTTTTCATTGTCAGCCTTTCATGGGAGAAGTTTGCCCTCAGGATTTTCTGCCAGGCAGACAGCCCTGAAGGCAAACTTCTCTCATGTGCCCTGCAGGTCACAGGTCAGGTGTACGTGAACGTTTGTGAAATCAAGTGTCACCACTTGCACTGCACAGATCGCTGATAGGCTAATATGCAACTTTAACAGCCAAGGAACATTATTGAACATTTACTAATTGGAACAAAAAATTCCCAGTGTGAATCAGTTTATTTTCATTGTGAATTAGGCCAGATTTGGCCCACGGGCCATAAGTTGAGTATCACTGGCCTAGGGGTTTAAGGCGGTGACCATGTAATAGCAGTGTCCCTGGTTTGAATCCAGAGGACCTTTTATGCGTGTCACCCCCCATCTCTCTCCTGTCAGCTCTCTGCTGTCTTCGCCTTCTTCTCTCCACTGTTTCCATCGGTCCTGTCTGCCTGCTGTGGGCAGAACATCCTTCTCTTTATGTCTGTAGGTAGAGGAGTGATTTCTCTCGTCTCCAGGGGCTCCTCTGCTCTGCTCTCACAGCTCCATTACCTCTGCTGTACGTACAGGCTCCTGTCCTGAATTTATCCCCAGTCAATTATGTTTATTACGTGGCAGGTAGAGCTTTAATCAACTCCTGCAGTTTGCATGCACAGCTTGATCATTTTCATGTGAATGCTGGTGATTGTTTTGTTGTTAGCACTAAAGACGTAGCACGTTTGCACCAATGGAGTCGATATGTTAACGTGCACTTGTGGGACCATGTTGCCACCTGCTGTGATAGCTCTGCCTGCCTTCACTATAGGCTATTGAGCGTGTGTGATGCAGTGTGTTGATGACGTCTGTATGGATCAGCCAGAGGGAAATGAGGTTTGGAGATCCTGCTGGGCAGCAGCGGTGCCACCAGGCTCTATCAGCCCCAATCATCAACACTTATCAGACTGATTGCAACACCTGTTCAGATAGAGATGCTGAAGGCGCTCATCCTGCAGCAAGAGAAGAGGTGTAGCAGAGGTGCTGTCAGCTATCTACACCTACATACCAAAGAGGACCAGCTGTTTTTGGCCTTTATGCATTACAAGAAATACTAACAGGTTACCTTTCCATCAAGGTAGTACTGAAACAATTAGTATATTATTCTGTTATTTTCATAACTGATAAAGTAATTTATCAAGCAAAAAAGCCAAACATTCTCTTCTAGGGGTCAGATTGGGATTTGTGAGGAGGGGGAGCCCTTGTCCAATGACATTCGAGGGTTGGGTATGGGTGGGGTTGTGGCTAAAAAGAGAAACTCTGGTGGTGGTGAGGATGACATGACTGTTGTTTTACTGATGAAATTATTCTTAATTTACCCTGTAAGCCATTGTAGTACAGGTAATTCCAGGTCCCTTGTTCAGGCTATTATATAAGATTTATATGAACAGTGATCTGAATATATTTGGCTTTAGATTGTTGGTTGGGCATGACAAGCAATTTCAAGACGTCATCCTTGGGATCAGGTCTAGAGTGTCGCTCGGGCAGCATATTTCTGTCCGAACCTGACCCGAGTCCGAGAAAGTAGTACCCGAGCCCGACCTGAACCTGACAGCCATTCAGTTTTTTATGTCCGAACCCGACGCGAGCCCGACTCATGTTAATGTAAGCGGAAGCAAATCGACATGCCTCCATGCCGTTAATTCCCCTGCATGGTTTTCTGTAGTTTTTTAAACTTCCCAGATGACAAATTTTGTTTGACGTCCTCCATCCTTATCCAGGCTACATGAATATTTACCACCTGTGTGTTGCGTTCACGTGTTGTCATATAAATAACAAACCCCAGCACTGAACAGGAAGCACCATATCAAGCATGACGTGACCGGGTCGGGTATCCGCCCTCTAATCAGGTCATCTGGGATGCTGATGCACATACATGTTATCATATATATCACTTCTTAACAAGTCCTGCGATCAGCAGAAGGATTGGAAAAGTCACATATTTACTTTCATAAAATCCTGTGGTTGGTCTGCAGTACAGTTAATTAACAGCTGTTGCACCAGCTTAACTGGCAAACACACCAGAGGTCATTTGATCCGCACCTAACAGGTTAGGTGTGAGAGCGGCGGTAGGCTCCAGCGTTGCTTGTACTGTAGGTTTCTAGCACTTGACAGTTAGCTTTACCTGCTGCTGCACTCAGAGCTGCTCGGTCACTGTGACTGAGGGTGGCCAGCAGGATCTGCTCTGCTGCTTATCTGCCATCTCTTCTTTAATCCAGTCCCACTTCCAGTCAGGTCTGATAGGCCGACCAGCACGTCTTCACATGCTGCCGTGTTCAACAGAGACCAATTTAATGCCTCAATCAATAGCTGGTAATCAAACGGGAATGGGTTATGGCTTCAGATAGGCCCCTTATGGTCTCGCAGCCCTCTTCCCCCAGCCAAAAACTTAATGAAATTGAGCATAAATCCCTCTTCTCTCTCCCTTTTCAAAAACTCTCTTTCATCCCTTTCCAAAAGCAATCTGGACTTTCCCCCTGAGTCAGCACTTACAGAGTCCAGGAGTGAAGCAGGGGAAATTACCATTTGAAGAGCTGCTTTACTTCCCTCTCTCTGATCCGGCCCTGTGCCCAGGCTCGACCCTCACTTCATTTTGTAGCAATATGGAGTTTCTGGTATCTCGTATTAGATAAATAAACTGCCCTCCCTCCGTCCACTAAAACCCCTGACTAGTGCATGATGGGACGGCCGAGTGCTTCTGGTAACAAGCGATTTCACTTTGAAATTTCACGGCGAAGAGGACGCGGTCATGGATGGAAAGTCCAGTTAGGTACAAAACCTTAATGAGGTTTTTGCAATTTGCTCATTAGCATTACCCATGAGCACCGGGGGCAGGCAGAGGCAGACAGGCTGCGGCACTGCGCTCGTTCCACCTTTTGCCGTTTCATGTCCTTTTGCTCCACATGATGGGCCACACAGATGGTCCAGGCTCTGGGAGAACCCCTTCCTGCCACAGAGTAGGTGTTGAGTCCACACAGATGGCCCGTCAGCGGCAGCGCGTGCTGACGAGCTGCGTCGCCTACAGCATCAGTGAAACATCCAATCATGTGGCATAATCAGATTAAGGGGTGGGGGGACGGGGCGTGAGAAACGCCATTATACTCACTTTACTGGTAACGCTGGCAGGTACCACTGCTCCCAGGCGTGTGTGTGTGTGTGTGTGTGATGATGTGGAGCTGGAGGTCGTAAATGACACAATACATCTTAATAACAAACTGAATACACACATAGAAAGAACACGCATACCGTCACATGGTGCTGTGGCAGTGCATGCATAGACCGTGTTTTTGGGCTTGTATTGCTATGTTTGTAAGGACCAATTTCAGTTTTAAACCATCCTAGTGAGGACATTTCTGCATTGTGAGGACATTTTGGCCACAGTAGAAAGACAAATATGTGTGTGTGTGTGTGTGCACGCGCCATGTTGCAGTATTTTCAGGGAGCGCTCTGTCTCTGTGACCTGCAGTGTGGTGTGAGTACTGTTGGGCTGCAGTGCTGCATTACAGCAGAGACTGGCTGCAGCCTCTCTGCAGTTATCACACACACACACACACACACACACACACACACACACACACACACACACTCATGTGTTACTGGTGTTGCCAGTGTTGTTGGAGGAAAGGGGCCTTGGCTGTAATACATTATTTGTGAAACTCCTTCTGTATTACACTGCGTAGCTATGGTTACTACCGTGCATGAGCGCGCGCGTGTGTGCGTGCGTGTGTGTGTGTATGTGAGAGAGAGAAAAACACAGAAATTGCAGGTGTAAATGACTTACACAGGCATGCCTAGAGGTTACAGATGAGTAGATAAATTAATTATACCATGCTAAATTATTTGATGATAAATATTACTTTTAGAATCACAGAAACAGCTGTGGTGGTCAGCAAAGACTGGCAAGGTTTCTGTGACATTTACTGTGGATGTTCATGGTTGCCAGAGGATGAATCCTCTCTGTCAGGCCAAACATGTAAACTCACACACAAGAAATATCAGAATCTAATGTGTGGATTACAATTAAAATTGATTTGCACATGCTAAAGCTGTGTGTCACGTGATTATATTATCTTTTAAATTCTTCTGATGGCTTGTTTTTTGCTGGTGCAGTGTGTGATATGACCACGGGGGGCGCCAAAGTTGGGATTTTCAGATTGAGTGGCTTTAATATGCATACACATGCTAACATGCTAAACGTTAGCATGTTAACATTTTGAAGGGGCACTCGACTGAGTTTACACATCGTGACCAGTTCACTCATCACTACAGCAGTACTACACATGAACAATTGTAGAATGTCTTCTTAAAATACAGGTCGTATAAAGAGCGAGTTTTGGTGCCTAAACCTAACCAAACAGCGACTGCTTCACAACATTAACCACATGTTTATTATTGTTACCATGACGACGGAGGTCTGGTACGCCTATATATGTTGTTTTCTGAGTCAATGGCAAACAACCTGTTCTGTGAAGTCATGGCAACATTCATATGTTAGCAGATAGCATGTCATTTTGTGTTTGAGTGCTTGTGCAGTGATTGCACATTTGAAATGGTAAACGCCCTCTGAGAGGATGAAGACGGATCTGTGTTAGCTGCGACACACTGCAGCCACTGAGCGTCCTGCTGGATCCTCTCTCTCGGTTTCTGTCCTGTGTGAGAAGACAATGGGAGTGTGGGTGGTGGGTGATGGTCGGGCCCCCAGATCCACCACCACCCCTGTTGGACTGGCCTTAATCGGCCGCTAATCCGACCATCCAGTGTGGAGGAGACCCTGCTGATTTTAACCAAACAAAACCAGAAGCTGGGATTTGGTGGAGCTGTTTACTGTGAAGAAGAAGCACCAGAAAGACCTGAACACTTATGAATCATGACATCCAAAATTAGCTTTAGTTTTGCATGGGTATATGTTTATTATTATAGTATATTATTTAGTGAAAGTGAGTTAACAAAATCTCCTTCTTTTGCCAAATGCATGCTGGTGAAATCCATCACTGTGTGTTGGTTCAGAGCTTCATCTTTTGGAGCTGCAGCAGGCCGGTTGTGTGTTTTTGTGTGTCAGAAAAAGCTCAGATCCCTGTTGTTGTGAAAATGTTAGCTTCGTAATGGAGGAGGAGGGGGGTGACAGGAGGTCATGACCCTCATTACACCACCTGCCAGATGGCCCAACACCACGCTGTGTGTGTGTGTGTGTGTGTGTGTGTGTTATCGTGGATGAACGCAGACATTTACTTGAGTACAAACTAGGGGAGGACACAGGAGAGACCCTCTAACAGAAAGGGAAAGCACACAAAGGGTTCCAGGGGGAATTATATTTTTTACTAAAGTTTGATTGGTCAGTGAACAAACCTTGATGTCTGTTATTGTCGTTTCACATTAAGCATAAAACCTGAGTTTGCCAGCATTCAAATGTGATGTTTTCCTGCTTTTTTGCTGTTTTTACATGACTGTAAATTATTTTGGTCTATTGGTCAGACAAAACTGGGAACATGTTTCCCTATTTTCTGACATTTTATAGACAAAACAGTTAAGCAACTAAAATAAAATATTCTGTAGATTAATGAAAAATAGAAGGTAGTTGTTAGTCGCAGCCTTAGTTAGAGTCAGTAGCTAATTTTCTACCAAATGAAGCGACTAACTCACTTTAACTTGTAATAAAATCTTTTAAAATCAGTGTTTGTTATCAGTTGATGAATGTCTTTGGCATGCAGATGTGTTCTGAGCCGGAAGGATGTCTTTGTCAGGATTATTTTGCGGTCATGACCGGCTGGATGTGCATTTCTCAACTCATTAAGCTATTTAGCAAAAAGAGCTACCAGTTCAATACTTCCTATAAACCCAGATACACACATCCTCCCTTTACCACTGAACACACACACACACACACACACACACACACACACATCCTCCTTCCTATCAGTGAACTCCTGAGCTCATCAACCCCCATCTGCCCCGCTGCCCATCCTCTTCTCCTCGTCCTCTCTTTCATTCCTCCCTGTCCTCGGGCGCAGTAACACAGGCAGCCGGGTGGGGGGAGTGAGGAGGTGGGGGTGGTGGTGGTGGCAAACCAAGTCAAGTTCCCTTGCTTGACCCTGCTGATGCAGCCTTCGTCCGGCTAACCCCCCCACCCACACACACACAGACTCCCACAGTGCTGCTGGCGTTCGATGAGACGCTGACTGCAGCACTGCAGGGCTGCTAGGTCCACCATGTGAAGTGGGTTCACCACACAGTCGGCCATGGACAACAAATGAAAACACTGTCCCCCATATGTCAGGGACAAGCTTCGGAGTGGTGGATGACTGTTGCCGTGGAAACAGAAACCTTAGCTTGGAGAGCTAGAAAACGATAAAGTTTTACGGACACAGTGAAAAGGCTTCTGTGATGTGAGGTGTTTCCAGGTGAAACAGAATATGCAGGTGGACTGTAACTGGAGCGGGATTTGGTCGAATCGTTGGTTTGATTTCGAGCAGCAGAGAGCTGAAGAAGACTGTTCACCCTCACACACACCTCCCTCACCTGCGCTGGTAAATCAGGAGGTGGAGCATCAGGTAGAAATGAATAAATTAGAGCTCAACCACACTCTTTTGGAAAGGTAAACAAAGTTTTTGCCCAATGAGAATCAAACGCACAACTCTGAGCCACGATGTCAGTCTGCCAGTTAACAAGGCCTCTCTGGTTTTTGATGATGGTTGAGGTCAATCAGCCCTAAATCATCATTTGATGCCCCCAAGTTCAAGATGAGTCATCACACATATTTGAATGTTTTATAGGAAAAAAAAGGATTGTTAATATGTTAATACTGCTTTTAACATACAGTTGGGATCTACCAAGAGATACCAGAGCAATTACCACAGGAACACAACACTATTTATTGTATTTATATTTATTTCATTGTCTTTAAAGCCTATTTATAATGTTCCCTTTTGCGCAGTAGAGAATAACCTGGTGCCAAAAAGGCAGTGCATAAAGTTTGGGTTAGGCAGCATTCTATTGATTATATATAACACAATATGTCATGAGGTTTGTCAAAACCCCTATAAGATAATCAAATGAATGTTCAGACAGACAGACAGAACAAAACAAAACACTTAAATGATTAAAGTACAGTCTGCAGAAAAACAGTAAAAAAACTGTAATAATATGTGATATGAATCATATCGTCACGATCATTTCCACTTAATGTGGAGAAATCATACATCTGAATTAAAAACTGTCTCTACATGCCATTCTGTAAAAACAAAGCTGTTGTAGCTCATATTTGCAAATGTGAAATAGAAGAAGTAAAATCCTTCTTGTCACAGTGTAATCAGAGTAAATCAATATTTCTTTCAATACCTTCTTTTGAGAAATATAAACTTGTTTTGCTAAACAATAAATAATAATAATAAATAATAAAACTGACAACATTATGATTTTAAATCAGGATCAATCTGGACTACGAACCAGAACAGACAATCAGTGCCAACATTCGGACAAAATTTAAAACGTCATTTTTTCCACTTTATTATTTTGCAATGAGTCTGAGCGTCGGGTGTGAACGTACAGGTGGAGGACTCTGAGTTTTGTTCATTCGCTCTTGTTTCAGTGGAAATGATTTCAACAGAGTCAGCATTGCTCAGCCGTGTCCATAACGCAGCCTGATTTTAGACCAATGGCTGTGCTGGGAGTGGAGGGACTGGGGATGTGGGGGAGGCATCGGGGGCGGGGTTAGCAGGAGCAGGTCAGCTCCTCTGGACTCTCTGAGGAGGAAGCTGAGAGAGGGAGGAGAGGAGAGCCTGAGCCCGAGCTAAAAATACAACCCAGCATCTCAGAGAGTCATACAGCCTTCTTCAGCTCTGGATGCCTGCCAACAGTGCTCATCTCACACACACACACACACACACACACACACACACACACACACACACACACACACACGGGCTGGGCAGACAAAGACAACGCTGCAAGCTAAACTGGAACTGGAGAGGCAGGTGGGCGGGGCTGAGAGGACGATGGAGTGAAAGAGAGAGTGAGAGGGGGAGGGGCACGCATGGTGGAGGATGAATAAAAGCCAAGGGGGGAGGGGATTGGGGGGGGGGGGGGGGTTGCTTGCAGAAAAAAAGAATAAGAGTTATGAAGGAATAAAGAGAAGAAGAAGCAGCGGCAGATATGGAAAAGCTGATGATTAGAAGCAAAAACAAAATAAAAAGAGGGATAAACGGGGTGAAGAGGAAGAAGAGCTTTGTGATGAGCTGTGATGAAGCCCTGGCTGCCGTCCAAGTCTGAAAGCCGATCCAGCCGATGACGTAATCATTTGTAATTGGTTCCAATTATGTATTAAGGCTTGATCGACACTGTGGCGCAGCCAGTAGGACGGCGGGATGTGACAGTGACACCATACTGGAGGCCTTACAGGGTCTGTGAGGGTCTGTGTCAGTGGGACCTGCTTTAAACAGCAGCGGAGGCCACAGCTGGAAGTGTAGATAAAAAAGCATTACACACACATCATTGGCCAATCACACGATGCTGGTTCCTGCATCTCAGCACACAATTCCTGCAGCAGCAGAAATGAAATGTTGCCTGTAGCGAGGTGTCGCAAGTACACACTGCTGCATTTTAAGAGGTCAGGAGACAGAAAGGTTGGGAACTGCTGGTCTGTTTTCCAGCGTTTGGCGCCTCTGAAGTGCAGAATCTTTCTTTTTGTGGCGTCTTTGTGGCTTTCGGATCCAAAGTTCTTCACACACGTTTATAATTTATCTATAATTTTGTCATCCTGATGCAGGAGGGATCCCTCCTCTGCTGCTCTGCCTGAGGTTTCTTCCATCTTTCTTCCCGTTAAAGCGCTTTTTCTTTATCCAAATCGAGGGTCTGAGGACAGAGGGGGTCGTATGCTGCACAGATTGTGAAGCCCCTTGAGGCAAATGTGTGATATGTGATATTGAACTGTATGAATACAATGACTCTACTTGGGCTTTTCCTTCCTTTCCACATCCCAGCTACTGTACCTGGACCACCTCTGCTGTCAGTGAGACGTCTTCTTCTTTTGTTGTCTTTCAGCTGTTGTAATGTTTGAGTCTCCTGTACAACCCACAGTTTGGTAGCGCTGCTCTTCCTGTTGGTGGCTGCAGCTGAGTAAAAGTAATCATGCTTAATAACTGATCACAATATTTAGTGAAATACTCTGCAGCGGTGTTGTTATTTGTGCTGCCCATCTGTCTTCAGGCTCTCTCTCTCTGCCAGCTGCCGTCTGCATTCAGTCCAGCCACGATTACTGGCGGCCAGAAGAGACGGCTCCTTGTGGCCCATTGATGCTCCTCGATGGGAGGTCAGGACTAATTGGCCGGCGTCCTATCTGTCACACAATGTGGGCCTTTCAACACGAAAGCTGAGCTGTGATTAAGTTGCGGCTGTTTGGTTTTAATTTACACAAAGGGAGACCCTCCAAAGTACTCAATGGCCTCAAGGATCCTTGATTCAGAGCCCCTTTGTTGACTCTGATGATCTCCCATCTCAGTCCAACCAGGAAGAGGGCGAAGCTACGGCACCATATTTCTGTCATCTGTTGAGAAAACACACACACACACACACATAACCTGGTATTACTGTACTCTTGAGTACCTTATATTGACATCAGTATTAACTGCATACTTAAATTTAAACCCAAATCTTAAGTCTAAACTAACTTTGAGGATTTTTATTATCTTTATTTCATAGTATATTTAGTCAAATGTAGGGATACAAATGCACACACAAGTTTATACAACGATTGATACGAGATCAATGTCAGTGACGTGTAAATGATAAAAAATGTACAGTAAAGTTATACACAACTACAGCCTCTTGGAATATGGGTCACTGTAATATCAAGATAAATCAAACAAGCAAAAGTAAAATATAAAAAGGCCAAAAGATATTCAAAAAGACATCCAAAGACACTTTGTTAAGAGTTAGTTTTGTTGTTGTTGTTTTTTTAATAAAACTCTGATATTAATAGTCATTGGTAATGAAGAAATAAAGGAGAGGAAAATTACAAATCTTAGATTATCACAAAAAGTATTTGAAACAAGTCAGAGTGAATATAAAATCATGTACTCAGAGCTAAAGTTGAAGTTTGTATATTTTGTTAAGGGAATAAATGGAGGTTGTAGAAAAAACAAGTAATAATATAATTTTGGTGTCAGTACTGAACCTGCTGGAAATACTCACCAGAGCACCAAATGTGGATTAATCCGCCTCTGAAAATAGTCCCCAACAAATGCACTGTTCCCTCCTGTTTAAGTAACATTTGCTGAAAACTACAGTGAGCAGCTGTTTTAGGAAATTACTGAACTATATATTTGTGAGGTGTTTTTAAAGATTTATGTCTTCAGTAGGAACCAATGGGCTTGGAGCTGAGAGACACAGACAGGAAGATAGACAGTATTGAGAGACGGACTGACATGTTGTTGGTTTGAGTCTTTTATTTGTTGACAATAAGACAATAATAGAAAAATGGCATTTCCTTCAGGTTGTTCAGAATGAAATGTCCAGAAAACATACTTTGTCCTGTAGCTTCCCCTCTCCCAGTTGCCACGAGGCTCGTGTCTCTGCCAATGTAGCTCTCTTGTGGACACTCCAGTACGTCTCTTCTGTTTTACCAACACTGTGTGGCTCTGAGCCGAAGGAACATGCAGCAGGAGGGAGAGATGGATGGACGTGAAAGAGATTGAGGAGTGAGGAAACTGCAGACGGTGAGGATTGCGGATTGATAGAGAGAGACGGCAGGTTAAAGATGGAGGAATTTCTCGGGACTCATATATTTGTCAGGGTGAGGTCGGGACAGGAGGGCGATGGATGCGAGGATGAAACAGCGAGTGTGTCTGAGGGATGAGAGCTGCTGGCTTCGTCATCGCTCTGCCTCAGTCCTCAGTGTCAGGCCTGATGAAAGATTCAGTGGAGCTCAGCCTCCAGCAGACTTCCCACAAATAGAGAGACTGTCACAACCTATAGATTTGTCACCATGTTGGAAATATTAAGTACAGAGGGCCATTTGGGAAGTAACTAACCTGCACTTCCTCAGCTCAGAGCAGCCTGAAGCCCTTTGAAATAGGATTAGATTGGGGTGGCTGCTCGTTGGAGTTGTTTTCACTGGTAGGATCATTTGTTGCGGCTCTCAGGCCGACCTCGTCTTCTCCTTCTTCTTCTTCTTCTTCTGAGATATTTCAGAAAATGGGAGGCTTGCAGGCATCATGACTCGTGTGAGCGCAAGGATTTTGCTGTTTCTGCCACGTAGTTCAATCCCTCTGATGACAAACGGCGTGATCTGACTCTGAGTTGGACTTGCAGCAATGTTCAGTGTGAAAAATGATTGAAACTAAGTTACAGAGAAACAAATGAACCTGTCAGTTGCAATAATAGAGGAGGGACATTTGCTAAAAGTATGTGGACATACTGAGATAGTGTGAAGAATGTGGTTCTTCCACACCAAACTGGGAAAAGCATTTTTGCTTTGTGCACGGGGGCATTGTCATGTAGAAACAGGGACAAACACAAACTGCTGACACAAAGATGGAAGCACATTATGGTCTGCAGCAAGATTTCACTTCATTGGAACTACGGGGCCTAGCCATGAAAACCAGAATGAAAAGGATGTGAGAGTGGATGTCCTCTGGAAAAGAGAGAAAAATGAGTGGAACCGAGGGTCACGAAAGCGACGGTGAAAGTGAACTTGTGTTATCCTCCACAGATAACTGTTGACCGAAAAGGTAACAGGATGTCAGTTATATGGAAGTGGTTTGGATATCTCAAAAAGTGACGAAGCGCAGATTAAGATGGTCTGCAAAAGATGCCGTGACGGGAAACACAACTAATCTTCACCTCATCACCTGAAGAGGTGCCATCCCAGCGCAGGCAAGCTAACTTTTATTGTTTTGTTAGGGCAGATAAAGCAGGTTTGCAGTTAAATGTTTATTCAATATATTCTTCTATCACAAAATGTATTCTGAATCAAGCCATGTCTGCACAGTTACATGTTAACGTTGTTATTCAGTTTTTATGTTAATAAACTATATTCAGAGTTTAACTAAAGAACCCTCTGGTTTCTTCAAGCTTCATTATCAGGATCCTCTTCAAACTGGCAGCGTTATCAAATATATGTCGTGATAAATATGGATATTGATCAATATGGAAAAATTATTTTGATCATATTTTTTGCCATATCACCCCGCCCTAATGATATAATAATAATAATAATGTGCTTTACAATAGAAGTGAAGAAAGAAGAGAATAAAACATGCAAAATAACATAGTGCAAATACTGCGCAATAAAACCAAGCAAACAAATGAGTTACAATTGTCGTTTAAAAATGTCCACAGAGTCTGTATCTCGAATAGCCTCGGGTCGGGACTTCCATAGTTAAAAAAGGCTTTAATTTAAAAAACCGGCAGCAGAGGATCTAAGAGGCCGTGAAGGATTATAAAACGACAAAGAGTCAGTAATGTAGGCCGCTCCCAAACCATTAAGTTACTACTACTGTATTAAGTAATTACTTGAACGCTGTGGATCTTGAGATACATAGTTTGTCTCAGTTTAGGGATGCTCATTATCAATTATTGATGATGTCACAGTCTCAGGTGTTTGTGGTTTGACTCCTTTTTCGATTGGTTGTTGCAGCCTGTGGCTCTAATATAAAGATGTTGATGCTTCATATCATGTGTAGTTGTTACGAGTCTCTTTCAGGCTGGGGGGCTTATAATCCATCTGTGCTTATAGTAAGAGTCAGACACATTCACAGCAGAGAGGAGGAGCAGCTTTTATTTATTTATTCTACATCTTTTACCTTTCCTCTCAAACTCCGGTGTTGTAGTTGCTGTAGTTCAGTCTGAGGTGGTAATGGATGGAGCACCATGTGGGAGTCAATACAGTCAACACACTGAAGTATGTGAGCGTATGTGATCGTGCATGGCTTAGCGATGTTCTCCCTGCTAACAGAGGGGAGTTGCAGTGGGTCATCTGACAGCAGCTCACACACACACACACACACACACACACACACACATAATAGGATTTCTGCGTGTCATTCAGCAGCGCTCAGGCTTCTCGCCGTCTGCCATTCACTCTCTGTCAGAGTAAGCGGATATGTGTTTGGCAGCCAGGCTGAGTAGATGGAAATGTGTCTTGTTGTTTACAGTTACATATTTTTGAGCCATTTATTTTTAGTGTAACAGTTCATAATCCCGTACTGTAGACAAAGCTGCCTCAGCTGTCACTTCAGCCGGATCCTGGGAGATTTATTGGTCTTCAGCTGATTGATGGGTGACATAAAGAGCAGCAACAGTTCGTATCAAGTCCTCGTACTGAAACGACACCATTTAGGCTTCTTCTGTGGTTAAGCTAAGGCAACTTAAACTACCTGGTTAGGGTTTGGTAAGGATTTAGCTTGTGGTTGAAAAAACCAGTGTCAGAGGTACAGGGCGTGGTTGACTACGCTCGCCCATCCACCCGAAGACTTCTCGCGACAGTACAGGAACATCACTCTACGTTCTGCTTTGCTGCTGAATGAAAACACACTCTAGGTCGTTATTTGATGACACCTGCAGGTCCTTTTGAACTAACAGCCAGTATCTCAGTTTCCAGGTGAGGCCTGTCTCCTCTGCTGTATATCTCTGTGACTGGTCAGTGCTTATTCAAAGCTTCTGCAGCACTGCGTTTGTACTGTATAAACACGTCACTGTCTGGCTGCTAAATCTCTCCCCAAAAGTGTATTTAAGGATTTCAATGACATTTAATACAGTTCTTTCTCCCAGTTTAGTCATTCTTACCCTTAAATTACTTAATTTGTTGTGAAGTAACTTTATATACAGAAATGTTTTACCCTATTTGGAATACACACAATCTTGCAGATACTCATTGGTGGTGATTTCTTCATTCTGGGCTCATATAATAAGCCACCTGTTGGTGCTGATTGAGCAATTAATTGACGCTGTAGTCTGCATTCTGCAATGAGTAAAAACACGTTTCACCAAAGTTACAACTTAGTTAACTGCATCCAGTGTAAGTCACACAGTTACATGAAGTGGAACATGGCATTAGACAACTTATATGAAACTTGAGGAAATGGATTCTTGGATGTTTTGCAGGCTTAATAATTCAAAATCTGACTAATGAGACTGATGTGTTTCTGTTGAAGAGACTCTGAGAACCTTCTTCTTTCTATGTGGCAGAGTCAGCATGTGTTCTTCATGTGGTGTGTGTGTGTGTGTGTGTGTGTGTGTGAGCACTTGATGTTCCCCTGTGGCTCAGTCCTCTCTAATGGCAGTGATTTAGGAGCAGCCATTAGGGGCAAAGTGACGTTAATCCATCGGACAGACTGGACTGATAAAAGTTTCATTAAGGGATCGATCAGAGGCCTCTGTCGGCGGGCGGAGAGGCCAGGTCAGCATGCTGCCACACTGGAAACACCTGCGAAAGCCTGAATATTAAACTATCACCCTTCTTTATAGCGTCAGCGGGCATGGAAGAGAACAAAAGGATGTCTAGGAAGCTGTTTCCTACAGGGTTTCCCACAACAAAGGTTCAGGGGGTTAAAGAGAAGGTCACACAAGATCATAAACAGTGAGATGGTGAGTTCATGTGTGTTTACACACACTCTTAAGATTTCAGTCTTAACTTAAAGCCGTGCTGTGAGTATCGAAACTGCCATGTGAACACCTTTATGTGATCATGGTAATTGGAGAAAAGTTAAATCAGAGTAACAATGCTGGACTTTAATTTTAGTTATTTTCCTGAACAGAATGTTTTATATACAGAGCACACATTACTGTACAGCAGTGAGCGGTGAGTGCACCAGTTATTAAGTGTAACTCTTCTAAACCGGGTCATTGAGCCGGATCAGAGCAGCCGCTCAGCTGGCTGCACGCAGGGAGGAAGTTTGTCTTACATGACGAAGCATTTTCTACAAATGACGAATCTAAATCTGTAGAAAATATTGGGTGGTTGTTGCTTTCAAAATATAATGGTTTCTGTTCTTACCTAAATATGAAAGGATTTAAACCGTTACTACTCCGTTTACTCGAGTACTGCATTTCTCCAAAGCAGTATGGTATTAGTAATACTGTGTGGAGTGGGTTAATATCAGCGTTCACAGTGTTGCATGTAAACATCCTCACTGACGTCACAGAACACATTGTTTTTGTGTCTTCGGACTGCACAGTGAGTGATGTAAAACAGTACAGTCGGAGGACTGATGACAGTGAATGTGTCTGTATGGAAGGTCAGCAGCCGACAGGAAACTGCTGACGGAGCGGGAGGAAGTAGGAAGAACCTAATTGGCAGTTAGCTGCCTGCAGGCTGCTGGTGAGATGAGTTTACCTCCCTGGTGAGTTTCTTCATCTCCTCACAGCTGGATGCTCTCATAGCAAATATGTCAATACATACTGTAAGGCTGACAGCGTTTCTACACACACACTTCATGCATGTACAGATGCTGACCATGATGCTGTGGCCCATCCAGCTCCATACAGGGATCAGCTGACTGGAGGACGACATTGGACAAATTATGTTGTGCCAATTATGAGAAATGTAAAGGACTTGTTATAAGTTTGTAATTTTAAAACACAAATTTATGATTTTAATGGTGTTCCAGTCTTTGTGCTTTAGGCTAGACACAACACAGAGCTACACAATATTGCCAAAAGTACATGGACACCCCTGTCCACATACTTTAATGTACTTTTGGTCTGGGGCTGTTTTTCCTAGTTTGGTCTCTTAGTTCCAGTGAAGGGAAATCTTAATGCCGCAGCATACAGTGGTATTTTAGACAATAATGTTCTTGCCTTTGTCTCTTTCCTGTTTCGTCATGTCTCCGTGCACAAAGCAGCTCCATAAAGAAATACTTTTCCCAGTTTGGTTGTGGAGGAACTGGACTGGCCTTCACAGAGTCCTGACCTCACCCCCATCCAGGACCTCTTTGGGATGAACTGGAACTCCGTCTGCAAGCCAGACCTGATCACCCAACATCAGGGTTGGACCTCATTAATGCTCTTGTGTCTGAATGGGAGCAAATCCCTGCAGCTGGTTCAACATCTGGTGGAAAGACTGAAACCAGCAGAGTGGAGGCTGTTAGAGCAGCAGATTGCAGCAGCATGACATGTTCAGCTATAATTTATGGGACTAATGTTTGGGTGTCCACATACTTTTGGCCATATATTGTATGTCTGAAGTGAATGCACAGAGATTAAATTAATCAGTCTTCTTATCTAATTGTTGTTGAGACACTAAACAAACATATTTATTTAGAAAAATGTACTGCTTTTCCTTTGTCTTGTGTTATCTTATTGTGCTGTTCCAGACCTCGTCATTATCATAGCCGCCCTCTGGGCCAAGCAGCCGTCCTGCAGTCACACATCTGTAATGAATAAATGATATCATATTTTCTGAGAGAGCCCTTTCCCTGGAGCTGCTGCTGCTGCTGCATCCTCCATGTGCTCCTGATTTAAAGCCCAGATGCTGATGTAAAGCCAGTTTAAATCACTGTCCTGTTTATTGTTGCTTTAATCTTTAATCTCCATACATGCACACGCAGTACTCAGACTGGCCCAGATATTAGCAGAAAGGTATTTGTCACGCCCCGCTCGCCCGTGGTTTCGCTCGCTGATATTGGGGCTCGACAAGATAAAAGCGATTTTCCGTCTGAGATGTTCAATAAAACGGTATCATAGCTCGGTTTTAAATGAGAACAATAAATGACCCTTTCATTATGGCTAGATTGGACTGCAAGTGAAGTTACCAAAGAGGGATTTGAATGTTATTTTAATGATTTGAAAATATATGGATGAGTGAGTCTTCCTTTCCAGAGCATGACGTCTGTTTCCAGTTGAGACAGGCTGTTGAGCTAACCCCAGAACAGGCAAAGCTCCCCCAAAGAAATCTTAAGAAATCTTAAGGATTGTAACTTTAAATGGATTATTAAGTGTTTGGCCCAAATCTTCAGCACAGTATGAGGTCATTTATGTCTGTTGTGTCATTGTTAAGTGCCTGTATGTTTTCATTTTGACCATTAGTAATGATAATGATCCATGTAGTTGCTCAGTCAGTGCAGTGTGACCTGGTCTTACAGTTTTGTAACTGTCCAGCACAGTTCAGTGTGCATCCTGTCAGTGGTGGAGCGCTTCCATTGGATGTGGTGGTTGTTTAGTGCTCGTTTCTGCAGTGTCATTTACCTGGAAGCAAACTTTGGTTTCGTTGTGTTTCTTAATGCATTTTGCAATGTTTTCTAGTGCAGCTTCTGACTGTATGAAAAACTGCAACTGCTCATAACTGGATAGTGTTGCATCAACACTTGGTGTTGTATGGCTGCCTGGTCGGTATAGTCCAACAGGAAGGCATCAATACACAGTCAGTCTTCAGCTCACTGAAGCACACGCATGCATGTAATATTGTTTTACCTTCAGAAGAACAACAGACCTTCATTTTATGGCAGTTTAATTTGCATTATAGTCTAAATAAACATGCTATTACTAATTAACCTCCCCTTTAACTGGAGACAAGGTGGCATTACAGGAAGGACTGCGGCCATGACGCCAACAAATACAGGATGCCTCCTGTGTGCTTTGAATGAAAAGTCAATGACTCATGAACTTCTACAGTTTCTGCACAAATCTCATGCAAACTGCTACAGTGTGGTTTGGAAACAAGAAGGGCTTTTAGTAGATTGTTAGTTCATTGAGTGAAACAGTTTGACTCGTACAACCTCAGCTGCGTACCTCCCTGTGTTTCTCTGCTGCGGGTGTGTGCCGGCTGGAATGTGGTTGCAGGCTGTTGGCTCCAGCAGCAGGAGGGGGACTGCAGCAGTCTGCTGGTGGGTGTGTGGAGGAGGCCATGTAGCTCCCGGCTAGCGCTCACCCCTTGATCATCCCCCCTGGAGAGTTAAAAGAGAGCAAAACAGGAACACCGGCACTGCTGTATTTTTCAGCCTCCTACTGCACTTTAATCTAAATTTTTAAATATTTCTTTGAGACGGAGCGCTGATGTAATGTTTTGACGTCAGCAGTGAGTTTGCTGCGCTCTGAGACGTGGTGAGATGAGCTGTCAGTTCACGTCAGATAAACAGACTGCGTACGGACTCATTAATCCTCCTCTACGAGTCCTGGAGTCTGGGGTTTCTATGACTGTCACTGCAGTCACCAAACAACCTGAAGGAGCCAGTGAATCAGCTCCTCAGTGTTCTTAAATTCACTCTTTAATACATCTTGAGGTTCGGTTTTGTAGTTTTGGCCACAGAGTCTTGGTTACAAACATATTTCAGTCATGAAATTAAGACTGTGGAGGTCATTGCTTACCTAGAAGACAGTTTGCAAATAAACCCCAAGCAGGATTGGGTATCGAACCTCAGTACTTTTATGGTATCGACTAGAACGTACATATAGCATAACATCTAAAACTATCAATTATCGAAAGCTGTGAAAGAATGCTTGCACAGCTCCATACCCATCTTTACTCAGTCTTTGATCAGATGGTTCCCAATTTAAATCCTAATTTTGACAGTTTGACAAGTTCTTGTACAGCTGCTTGTTTTTAGACATTTTCATCGTGTAAAATGAAAAACAGGGTTTGTAGAAGAGCCTCTCTTCATCACGGTACCTTCGGGCTCTGATACCTAAAGATACGAGCAGTCTCAGACAGACGGATCAATCCCAGGTTTCTCCTGCCGTTCTGCCCCACAGCCGGCTTTCCTGGGATTACTGAGTGCAGGATCCCACCTCGGGGAGATGTATTTGGTGACAGCAGCCTTGTACAGTATGTGGCGGGGGGTCTGGGGGAGCGTATATGGAGGCCAGGGTGGAGGATCTTTTGTTTGTTTGGGGATTTACTTTGGTTTCCACGTGTGTGCAGAAGGGATTGGAGTGGGATCAAGCCTGCTCTCAACTTTTCTCCCCCCACATCCCTTTTCCTTCCACCCGTCGTTCCAGTTGTGGTGGGATATAGAGCAATGACAGCTTAACCCCCATCTCCCCCACCACCACCACACACAGATGCCGCACGTCTGCAGCAGCTCCAAAACCCCCTAAACCCCCATTCTCATAAACCCCCTCATCACTCTGCGGATGAACTTGTGCTCCACTTTTCCATCAATTTGCGACAGACTTTGGGGAATCCCTTTGTGTCTGTTGTGAAAGTGCAGTATATTGAAACATGGAGAGAAGAGGAAAGGGATTTATCTTCTAGAACATGACAAATTTGATGAAGAGACAAAGACATAAAAGTGTCGTGTATTTTGGAGGCTCACGGGCAATTTCATTCCCCAAAGACAAAGGGAAAGGCTCCGGCTTTGTTTTTTTGTTTTTTATAAACCATATTGATGATAATGAAAGGCACCACTTTTAGCATAAAACCTAAATGGAGATTAGCAGTGGATGGGGCTGTGTCCCAGTTTTGTACAGTTGAACGTCATATTTGTCAGTAGAAGCCTAGTTGTGTCAGTGGAAGGACTGATGATCGGTGCTGCTGCCTGATGAAATACTTTAAGTGATGCTCAGCTGTAGTCATGGCGGTGTCTGCTGTGTAGTGTGTTTTGCTGGTGTGTGTGTGTGTGTGTGTTGTGTCTAGTCAGACTGGATGGCAGCAGTCTGTCTGGCTGAGAGCTGCAGTCAGCGGGCGGTGGCGTGCGGAGGCCTTTGATTGCAGCTCGGAGCCGTGTGGAGGTCTGGCCTCAGCCCACAGAGACTCACAGCTCAGCCCTTCAGCTCGCTCAGCAGCATCACATATTACACACTGAGACACACAGATAGGTACGCTGGATAAACCTCGCTTTATGTAGCTTATAGGCAGATAAGAAAAGGAGAAAGAGTGCAAGGAGACCAGGCTGAAGTTCGATTTGATTTATCTATCTAATCTTTATTTATTTCTGCTGGTTTCCTGCTGTGAGACCTGGTTGTTTTTAGCCAGTATGTCAGTTAGTTGATCCAGAGTGAAATATCTCATCATCTACTGTATAGATTGGCACAAAATTGCAGACCTTCATGGTCCCCAGAGGATGAATCCTACTGACTCTGCTGATTCCCTGACTTCTCCTCTAGCGCCACCATGAGGTTGACATTTGTGGTTCTGACTGAAATGTCTCAACAACTATTTTGGTGGTTCAGACATTCATGTTCCCCTCAGGATGAACTGTAACAGCTTTGGTGATCCTCTGACTTTTCATCTGGCACCATCATCAGGTCAACGTGTTAATTTGTTCAATACTTTGGTTTATGATAAAACTAATGACATTCCCATCAGCCCCAGCTTTGTGTTTAGTGATTGGCAAATATCTGACACACTAAACTGAGATGGCAACAGTGGTTTACATTACCCACTAAACCTCAGCATGTTACCTCACATTGTTATTATGAGCATGTTAGCATGCTGACACATTTATCTCAAAGCACCGTGGTGACTAAGTACAGCCTCACAGAGCGGCTAACATGGCTGCATGTTACCCTCCGTATCTGACAAATGAGGTTTTTGCAGGTTAATGCTAATTCAAAGTATTTTTTCCTCCAACATTCTTTCTTTTCATCTCAACAAATTACATGTATTGCTCAAGAGTTAGATTCTAAAAAACCTTGGGATTGAGACCCCACATTGTGTCACGTGACACCTGCATGAGGTGAGGTCCGTGGAGATTTCTATTTAAAAATGAATTAAAGATATTCTAAATATATTATAATGTCTTTGTAATCCACTTAGACAGTTTTATTTGGTCTAAGAATACAGTATGGATGGAAATATGAAAACTTAAGTGGGGAGGTAAAGAGGTCTAAAGAGTGGGTGAGAAAAGGCTGGGAAACCCTGATTTTCTTCATCATCGGACACTAAAGCTGAAACCCAGACTGAGGGGGAGAACTTACGGACCCTTCACGTTGATAAATGAATAAATACGAATACATGTAGCCGATGAACCGACCTCCTTTATATATCAGACCACAGACTGGCTGATATTTGATATTTAATAAGAGGTTTCTCTCACTGTCTGTCTGACAGTGTGGGCAAACCAGCATGTTGCTCTGACTCCAAATCAAATCAGTAGTTTCTGGACTGGTGACGGTAACATCAGGGGCAGGTGCAGCATGAGAAGACGAGAGGGAAAGAAGAAGAGAAACTGTGCCAAGAGAGTTGTGTTTAACATTATAAGTGAGTAACGCAGTGTGTTCCCCCTAAGTGGTCAGGTGTATGGGAATGGTTTTAAGATGTGGAAGGTATGTATGTGTGTAGGACTGTAACCTGCTGGGGGTGCAGTGGAGCTTTCAGTACCTGTAAATGTAGTAGTAGCAACAGCAGTAGCAGTAGTTCTAGTAGTTGTAGTGCCATTCGCTGTGGTGGTGGAAGTTATGCTAACAGCTGTAATAGCAGTAGTGGAAGTACAAGATGTAGCAGTAGTATCAGTAGTAACTGTAGCAGAAGTGGTAGTTGTAGCAGTTTTTACATTAGTGGTGGTAGTAGCAGTTAATAGTAATATTTTCAGCATTAGTATTAGTTACACAACGTAGCATCATCAGTACCAGGATCTGTAATAGTAGTAGTATTCATACAAGTGGTATCATGGTATCATCAGCAGTAGTAGCTGTAATTGTAGCTGAATTATTTATCATTGTATCAGTATCAGTACTTTGAATACTGCAGTAGTAGTATTTTTAGTTACAACAGTTTGAATAGTAACAAATGTAAAAGTTGCAGTAATGGTAAAACAAAGTATTGCCACTAGTAGTAGTAGTGTTTGTAGTAATAATAGTAGCAGTAGTAGTTGCTGTAGTAGTACGTACAATGAATGGTGCCACTATGTATTTGCAGTAGCAGTTGTTGGGAGTAATGACACTAGTAGTAGTATTAGTAGTGTAGTATAGTGTAGTGTTAGTAGTAGTAATAGTAGTGTCTGTTGCAGCAGCAGCTGTACAGTAGCAGTATGATGTAGCAGTAGTGACAGTAGTAGTGTACTGTATGTAGTATTAGTAGTTCTTGTCAGTTGCATGTAGTTTGAGCAGTAGTAATATAGTATTAGTATAATGTATCATTAGTAAAAGTACTACTGTTTGTATTATTACTGTTATTAGTCGTAGTATAGTAGTAGCATCATGTATCATTAGTAACAGTAGTACTGTATATTTTGTTTGTAGTAGTATAGTAGTACCATCATGTATCATTAGTAACAGTAGTACTGTATATTTTGTTTGTAGTAGTATAGTAGTAGCATCATGTATCATTAGTAACAGTAGATACTGTATATTGTGTTTGTAGTAGTATAATAGTAGCATCATGTATCATTAGTAACAGTAGATACTGTATATTGTGTTTGTAGTAGTATAATAGTAGCATCATGTATCATTAGTAACAGTAGATACTGTATATTGTGTTTGTAGTAGTATAGTAGTAGCATCATGTATCATTAGTAACAGTAGATACTGTATATTGTGTTTGTAGTAGTATAGTAGTAGCATCATGTATCATTAGTAACAGTAGATACTGTATATTGTGTTTGTAGTAGTATAGTAGTAGCATCATGTATCATTAGTAACAGTAGTACTGTATACAGCAGCCCTGCTAACACTACAGTGCTGCTGTACCTGCAGTGGAGGAGGAGCTGTCCGTGGTGCTGAACCAGCACAGACTGCAGTGAGCCTCTGCTGCATTGGGAGCACATTCACTCCTTATCTAACCTTCAGCTTATAGAAGACAAAGGCGCCTCAGGGAGCGGCTGCTAATTTGAAATGGCCGGAGTGATTTGTGTCTAAATGACGACCCGGAGAATCATCTACATTTAACAACCGCACGGAGCCGGGGTTTCTTTGATCTACCGCGGGCCTCAGGAGCATACAGCTCCAAATCGGCCTGTCTTGAAGCAACACACAAACACGCATGCACATACACAGACTTCACTTTAGCCTTGAGGCTGTAATTTGTCTTCTGCCATCCCTCTCCTTGGAGATTGGGGAGTATTTATGTAGATTATTGCTGGAAAGTAGGTTAAGATGAATGTTGTGGAGCTGCATCCCAATACAAGCACCATTAGCTGCCTCTGAGTTGAATGGAGACTTTCTTGAAGCCAGTCAGTGCAGGGATACTGAGTGCTGTGTGCATACATGTGGAGCTGTGTGTGCTGGTGTTTTTTGGGGGGGTGGGGTTTTACACTGCCAGTATCCCATCTGGCCTTCATACTGTGTTCTCCCAGTCTAAACTGTGAGAAGGCCAGATTTGGAGTGAGCTGCAAAGCAACCTGAAACGTCACCTCCCAGAATCCCCCCATCTACATGCCTCTTTATAAGCCAATGTTCACATCCACCGGTGCATTGTAAATGGTTTTCCTCATGTTGCTGCCTTGCCCCTTCGTTTATTAGCCTCCGCTGTATCTAATAAACCGGCCCCCTAACACACACACAGGAGAGCCACATCGTTTAAGTTGTTTCTGGTTCTACACGGGCCTTAAATGTCAGGCTCTCTGCGCCATCTTGAGATTAAATTTGATTGAGACATTTAGCAGAAAGGAAAAATAGCTTTCTGACCTTTTGAAAGTGTTTTAGTAGACAAACACACACACATTGAAGTATACACGAACACATAATCTAATATGTAGCGATGTCTGTCTCTTAATATCGTTTATCTAAATGTCATTTCATTGGTAAACTGGGAGGTTGCTCGTGCATGCCTCCCTCCTCCTGCGTCTGATTGGTGTCTGAGATAAGACACCAGTTATCATTATTATCACCACACCGCGTCTAAACATCATACAGTTTCATCAGCGTGCGTCTGTTTCTTGCACTTACTCCTGCAGCAAATCATGTTTTCTGAAACTGATGTGGGCCAAGAATGCCAGGAAGTAGCTTCTTAAACAGGTTCAGATTTTAGCTTGTTAAATGTCATTATAAACAGAGTATTTAAAGGAATAAAAAAGCAAAACTGCAGGAATATTTAACCTCTTACCACCCACTGTTCCGCCTGCAGGATGCTAGTATTATGTAGAACTTCCACACGCTGCTTGTACCATGACTAGTTACATCGAAGTGAACTTTTATATGAACACTTACATATGTATTGATACAATAGACTCGTCTTTTTGATCACTGTGGTCGTGAAAATCCTGGTTCAATACATGGCAGAGTACATGATGGAAACCTTAAAAACAAGGTGTGTGCCAGGCAGACCAACCCTAAAACAGGGGCGGGTGTTAAAGAGTTAAACCTTCCAGAGCCTTTTAAAAAAAAAAAAGTGATATTTCACGTGTGAATTATCTGAAAACCACGTGTCTATATGAGAATTCATCATGTTATATTGCATGTGAACATTTTGTATTTTACATGTGAAATATCTGAAACCATATGTGCTTATATATTAGATTCTCATGTATACACACAAATATAAATTTATAAGCTATATAATCTCAAATTAAATATGTAAAATATGTTTCATACACGATAAATTCATTGTGTTTAGAACAAAACATCTGTACATCTTGCCGAGTTGATTTGGTGAACTTGTTAGCAAACAGTTGCCTACTTACAAATCCAGCAGGATCATCCCATTGGTTTGGTGTTTGTGTCACCTGAACATTTCCTCTCTGTTAGCTCTGTTTTGGTCTCCACCAACTCCAGAGAAAAATATCTGGCTCTTTAGCTGCTAAATGCTCCACAATGTTCACCAGCTGGTCTCTAACTGTGTCTACTAGGAGTTAAGAGGCTACAAAGCTCCATGGAGCTGCAGAGTTGGTGTCAATTCTCTGCAGCGTTGCTAAGACCCCTTTCACTTTACACATAGTGATTTTTCTTTCATTGTTAATGTAAAACTATTGATTAGCACAGTTTTAGAGAATATATTTCTAAGAAAAAACAAAATACATACATTGATATTATGATAAATATCAATTATGATAGTCATTAAATGTTGATGTAGAATTTTCTAGAAACGTTAAATTTCATCCTCTGCCGACTCTTCTGAAAACAGCGATCATTAGATTGCTCACAGCCGGACAGCTGGCATATAATTGAGGTTATTTTATGCTTTCCAAAATAAAGCATCAGCCCGATCCTGTGTTGTTTTAACATGACTAATTGTCACGCTGTAGATGTGTCTCTTCTAATTTTCTCTAACAAACACGGTCTGACGCGGTTGCAGCAGCAGACAATAAACTCCAGCAGCCAGACCAAAATGTGCTCATTTGTTCCTCTTCAAAGCAGTGAGCCTCCTGTCGGGCTGAATGGCAGCGCACAGTGTCCTGAGCACTGTTAATGGGCATATTTGTAGGGAGGAGGAGGAGGAGGGGGAGGAGGGGGAGGAGGAGGAGGAGGAGGGGGAGTGGGATTTCTTTTTTTAGGACTAGATAATAAAGGTGGAGGGAGGAGGAGGGGGGGATGATCTCATAGCTGCTGCAGACGTCAGGCAGGATGCTTTGTTTCTCTGCTGGTGGCAGAATTGTCACTTTAAAGAGAAATACTGACATTTAGAGCTACAGACAGAATACTTCTGTCTGCTTGGAGTTTACATCTCCATTACATCTTTTTGTGCATTTATACCCAGTTTTTATCATTTTATTTAACCAGGACTTTAAGGTATCAAACCTAAGCTCCTGCTAGAAGCCTCCAGGTGTGCTACCGGCCCCCGTGAGGCTGTAATGTTCATCACACACCAGAAAACCAAAATAAAGAACGGATGTTTGCCTTGTAGTTGGCATGTTAGTATGCTTGAGCATCAAAGGATACATTTGGTGATATTTTATGTCTATTTTATGCTATTGTCAACAAATCCACTGAAAACACCAAATCCAACAACATGTGAGTCCGTCTCTGAATACTGTCTGTGTTCGGCCTTTATTTACAGCCACCTTTTATCACTAAACCTTGGTATATTTGTTTTAGTTTTGCATTCTGCTTTTTTTGTCAGTTTTGTTCCAATTCTCTTTGTTAAACAAGAATGAAAATATATCTGAAGTGAAAATAAAGTGTTTTTGTCTTTAAGTGACACCTCAGATTGTCACACATTAAAAATAAAGATACTAGCCGTGTTTATGCTTGGTGTAAAGACATAAATATAAAAGCGTGTGACAGGTTGAGTTCACTTCAACGTGTCATTTATAAAACTGGTGAGAGTAAGCTGTGATTGAAAGCTGTGGCTTCAGAGGATGTCAAATATAGATGCAGAGGAACAAGCTGCTGTGAGTGTGACCCCCCTCTTCATCATCCAACCCTTCATTCTCTCTTTATAACTTCCCTGCACCAAGTTGGGGTCTCGCTTTTCCTCCAGGAGGAGAGGAGTCCCTCTTCTTCACTTCCTTTTCCCCCTTTTTGTCACATTCCTCTTTGTCTTAGTATCTGTTCAGTTCAGACAGGATGATCCCTGTTACTCATCAGGCTTTTATTATTATGAACACTTGTATGGGATTAAATAAAGAAGAGGACTATCCTCCTCCTCCTCCTCCTCTCAGCATTGTCAGCTCTCGTCGTGTCTTGCCCTCCTCTCGCTCTTTGTATCTCTTCCTCTCAGTCTTTATCCTTTTCTGTCTATTGCCCATCTTATTCTCCTCTCCTCCTCTGGGAGCATGAGAGGAAATGAGAGGGGGGTGATGTAATTAATCTGCATTCAGTGGTGAGAGAGGAAGAAGGAGGTGTGTATCTGTGTGTGTGTGTGTGTGTGTGTGTGTGTGTGTGTGTGTGTGTGTGTGGTTGATGATAGCAGGGAAGCTGCTTTTCTTTTTCACGCTTTTATATTCTTTCGCTCCATGTTGTTATGTTCAGAAGAGGCACATGGTGGACTCCTCTCACTCTGTCAGATCACAAATGTTTGAATAGATCTTGTAAACTCCTCTTCTCATATTCTGTCACTGAATCATGAAACTAAATGGCTTTTCTTTTCTTCAGCAACAACAAAATAGCTTCTCGTCTTCACCAAAAAAAAAATAAAAGATGCATTATGTGACAAGAAATGCACTTCTTGTCAGACTCATAATTCAGTCAAACCTAATCAGCAGAACTTACTCTTCCCAGTCACATTTCTCTTTCTAATTTCTCCCTTTTATTTCCATTGTGGTTAGACGTCCATAAATCTGTTTAGAAGTCACAGGCACATTATACCACATTATACCTTATACCTTATACATTATATTATTACCTTCCACCTCATAATCACCAGATTTACATGTTTTCTTCAGGATCAAAAGTAATCCAGTTTTCTGTACATTCATGGTTCCAGTGCAGAAACCAATGCAGCATTACTGTCTATGGTGATTTACCAACATGTAAACAAGCTCAGGCTTAAAAAGCAGGACTCAGGTTTAGCCAACAGTCAACTCACTGACTCCTTTGCAAGATTGCACTTCCTGTTTACATCAAAAATTAGAAAAGAAAAGCGAGACAAAATCCATGAATATTAGTTTTTTACTGTACATTTTCTGACAGTGCTAAAGGCCTTTACATGCCGGAGACGTAACAAATAAATGACACGAAAATGCAAAAGAGTCGCCCGCAAATATTTACTCTACTACATCCAAAAGTAAACTACATAATCTCCTCACTATCCTGCATCCAGCGGTGCTGCTCCACAGGCTGTCCTTGAGTTCATTGTCTTTATAATGTTTGTGTCATTCGTCATATAATACAGGGTGATGGGCCCCTCCTATGTTCTGACCTAGAGTAGAATATTACCTATTTGCCTTTGCATTTTCTTTGTGATTATTTAACACAATAATTTAGGAATAAGCAAGTATAGAACTGAAATAAAGGAGGTCTTAAAATGACAGAGACAGTGAGAGAGATATAGACCGAAGATTAGGTAATAAAGCAGGGCCCACCTTCAGGCCCTCATCCTGACATTTTATTGTCATTTACTGTGGAGGCTCGGGGCAGTTGACTGTGTTGGTAATTTATCCCAAACTATGAACATGTTCAATCTGACTCTGTAATGTGACACATTATGTTGGATAAAAAATGCAAGAGCTGTTTTTGCATAAACAAGTTTTAATACTGAATAATGTCTTTATAGGAACAAAACAGTCTATGAACATTTTAAACTGTAAACTGTGTTCTTTCTCCTCTCCTCCTGTCTCCTGCGTCCCTTTTCTTTTTCTTTTCTTTTTTCCCTTCCTCTCTTTCATGTCTTCTCCTCTCCTCTCCTCTCCTCTCCCCTTCCTCTCCTCTCCTCCCCTCTCCTCCCCTCCCCTCTCCTCTCCTCCTCTCTCCTCTCCTCTCCTCTCCTCTTCTTTCCTCCCCTCTCCTCTCCTCTCCTCTCCTCTCCTCTCCTCCTGTCTCCTGCGTCCCTTTTCTTTTTCTTTTCTTTTTTCCCTTCCGCTCTTTCATGTCTTCTC